>ML402193.1:0-30309 GCA_005239525.1 Nicotiana knightiana | reverse complement strand
TATATATATATAAACTTAACTAACCGCCCACCCAATAAAATAATCGGCAAATGTATTATATATGTTAGATTGTTAGTGTGCAAAAACTATTGATGTATTTTAATATGTCGTAGAAGGTAATTTTGGCTTATTTTTTAGCCTATTAATCCGACATTTCTGTGAACGGTTACTTATATAAACACTCTGCCGTGGTAAAAAATCTTTTACACTATCGACTTAAAACTCATAATTAAAACATCATATAGCAAAATGGCTTTGTTAGGCAGTTCATGATTTGATGCTGTGCAAACAGCAGTAATAAACTCAAAATTCCCAAAGATGTTATAGTTTATAAATAAATCCAGCACAATAATGGTAACATGATCAGAGACGGATTCAGAATTTAAATTCTATGGATTTAATTTTTAAAATTTTTAACGTTGAATCTATTATATATTTAAAGTTATGAGTTCAAATCTATTATTTTTTACAATTTTAATGAATTTTTACACATAAATTTTAACTCGTGCTGAAAATTATAATTCAATTAAACCCGTAGCTCGTACACGGAATCTGGCTCTGAACATGACCACTAACTAATACATCAGTTTATATTTATGCTAATTAAAACACGTGTAACTGGAAATGATAGTTCTTTCCATTTGGGCAATTTATCAAACACTTAGAAGATATCAATTTGGAGGCACCCCATGATCAAATGCAGCTTCGTTAAGCTTTGTCGTCTTGGGAACCCATATGCATATATGAAAAACACAAAGGGGCTGGTCTTAACATAAATCATAGCAGTCTTCGTCAGAATGACAGTGATGTATTGCATCCACACGTCGTTATTTAGATCAGAATGTTATTCGCCTTTACTTTGACTTTATGAAAAGGATTATAGTCAACCTCAAGTCATTATGTACTGAGGTGTAATTATTGATGTTGTTATTGAAATTAAATAACTCTTATTATATTCTGAAAGTAAAAGTCAAAAACAAAAATTTGATCCTTATACTTGAATTATGTCACATAAAGTGGAAGTGGAACAGAAAGAATATATCTTTTCTATGCATTTTGAAGTTTTTGTATATATAAAAGGTACACCCTAGCACAAGACGTCCCGCGTTTATGCAGGTTTCGGTAAAAGGTCATACCTCAAGGAGCGTGATATAGAGAGCATATTCCAATGCAAGTATTAGTGGCTGATTTTACGGCTCAAACTCATGACCTATAAGTCACACGAAAACAATTTTACCGTTGCTCCAAGGTTCTCCCTCACATTTTAATATATTTACCGAGAAAAATGAAAACGAAAATGAAAGAGAAACAAACCCATGGTGATTAGCAACAAGGCAATCAAGAATGAAAACTTCATTAGAACCTTGGCCATATCTTATCTCCACTAATGCACTTTTTAAAGAAGACAATATTATAATTGTTGTATGGTTTGGAGCAAGGTCTTGTTTAGCATTATGTAGTGGTTGAGCCATTGAGGCAAATTCCACATGAGATTAACGTAATTTAATTAAAATAAGATTAAGTATTTTAGTTAACAATTCCACAGTTGGTCAATGCAAATTTAATGACATTAATGGTCAATGCAAATCTAATAAATGATTACAGGATACTCAATCTTTAAATGAGAAAACAGTAAACACTACTAGAAAAATGCAAATTTCCCCGGAAAATTCCCTCAAATATATTATCAGTTGGCACAAAAAATCATGTAATTTTTTTCCATCGAATTAATGGGAATGTCATTAAAAATAAAATTGTTAAACTCTCCCCAATAAAATGGTGGGAATCTAAGATTAAAAATCATTTTAATATTTCCCGCTGATGCAGTGAAAAGCTCAAAATTTTGAATTCTTATATTCGGTCCAAAAATCAGCAAGCTTGAAAGAAATTTCACCAAAGAAAATGAATTTATATAAGACAATTCCCACAAATATACCCAGAATCAGTGAGAATATCTTTTCTATTTCATTAAGTATACCCTTTATTTTTCTTCTCTTTTTCGCTCTCATTCTTCTTCATTTTCTCTCATTCTCTTCGCACTTTTTCTACGCTTAAATCTAACTCTTTGCCTTTTACTTGTTCAAATATATTTTATCAAATATAATTTTTTGTTCTGCGGATTCTTCATTTTGATAATCTTCTTGTGTTATAATTTCTATTTCTTTTTCAGTCATCAGATGTTTTCATTTTCTTCGGATAACTTTTCTTCGGATAACTCTTCATTTATTTCTATTTCATCATCTGTTAATTCATATATACTATCATCACTANATACTCTCAATATAAATGGCTGCATACCACACAGATAGAAAATAATAAATTAGAACAATTGATAGATATTATATCCAAAACAGAATATAAATATGTTCAATATCTGAAAAAACAGTATGAACAAAATCTAAACTCCAACATAACAGTATAATGAATAAAGAAGAATTTGCGGTAGATGAAAAAATATACGAAAATCAAGACGGATTAAGAATAAAAATAATATTTTCAAATCTAGGAAGAAGATATAAAAAAATAGGAGAACAGTTATACCTAATGATAGAAAAAGAAACAGCAAGATTAGAAGATAGCCTGACAACATAAAGGAAAAGCATCTACAAAAGAGACATAAAGCTGACAAGGATATAAAGAAATTTGTCCGCTTACAATAATGTAAAAGAAAAGTAGTTTGTATTTTAGTTTTTAGTCGTAAAGGCAACAGTTAGCCGCCTTTACTTTTCTTTTAATATGGAACGTCCACCTGCATAGAAAAGGAGGGACCACTTTATCTTTTCTTTCTCTTAATTTAGACCACCCACGTGTAAGGGTAGTCAAGTCTTTTAAGTTTGTTTTTCTTTGTATATAAGGAGAAACGATGGAGGAAGAAGAGATTCTAATTGTTGTACTTCTTTGTTTGCTTGGTACCTTATATTTTCGATTTCATTTTTTNCTCCAATTTTTTTATATCTTCTTCCTAGATTTAAAAATATTATTTTTATTCTTAATCCGTCTTGATTTTCGTATATTTTTTCATCTACCGCAAATTCTTCTCTTAATTATCATTTAAATGATTTTTCGTAATATTCTTTCTGTAGCGGGATTAATCTGAGTATTTCTTTTAGGCTTTCTAATTTTTTTTTATGTATTCTATATCTTTGGTTCTTTGATATTCTTCTATATTGGTTTTAATTAAGTTTGATAGTAAATTTATATTGTTGGTAGTTTCTTGCCAATATTGTAGGTATATATGATTCATTATTGTTCTGAATATAAATCGACAATATCTACCAAATACAAAATTACTTGAATACCAGGCCAAGGGCAGCTATAGATCCTCAAAACCCACATACAAGATATATTACCCAAAAGTTACACGAGAAATGATCATCCCAGAGGACATAGGTACACAGCCAGAGATAACAAAAGACGAGATACCAGATTTTTACGCTAACAAAAGAATTATTGGCGTATATACTATCTTGAGCGAATTAGTAAACAATTACCTTAATGGAAACTCAAGGTTTTTACATCTAGCTGTAAATATCTTACTTCCTGGTGCTAGTTCTATTATTGACATTTTCCAGTATAGTACTAATGATTTATCTATATTTCTTCTTTGGTCTATATGGTCTTTTGTGCTGATAATTTTGTACATAATATATTTTTCATGGTTTTTTATGTTTATATTTTGACCAATATTTTTTATATTTCTTCGTTCTCCATTTTCTATTATATTTATCTGTTCACCCGAATTGTGGGGCTGTTTTATTTTTACAATATGCTAAATTTTTTATTAGTGTTTTTTCCATTTTTATTTTTTCCTTATATATTTCACATATTTGTATAAACCATTGTTGTAGGAATTTTATTCTAGTTCCCAAAGTATCTGCTAATCCTGCTTCATTCCAGTCTTTAATNCCAGTATAGTACTAATGATTTATCTATATTTCTATCAGTTAATGCTACTGAGTAATTAGCACTTATTATAAATTTAAATTTTTGGTATATGAGGTTTCCTTTTACTGCACTTATTATACTTTTTTCTATAGGTTGTATTATTCTATCATCTGCCAAATATATTCTATAGGGATATCTATTCCTTCTCTAAAACATGCTTTTATGAGTATTTTAGTTCCTCCTAAATGTATCTTTTTGATGTACTCATCCTAAATGACGTAGGTGTTAAATTAACTGGTTTGGTATACTTGACGTACTTATCCTTTCTTTCACTATTTCTAAATCTTCTTCCATATCAATTTCTTTGTAGCTATATTCATTATTATAAATAACCGTAACTATTTTCTCAAACGGATTTTCTATTTTGATTTTATTAATTTTATTTTTTGCTGCTATCTTATGTTTAGTTGTTAGAACATATAGGTTTTTACATCTAGCTGTAAATATCTTACTTCCTGGTGCTAGTTCTATTCCTGACATTTTCCAGTATAGTACTAATGATTTATCTATATTTCTATCAGTTAAGCTACTGAGTAATTAACACTTATTATTTTTGCATTTAAATTTCTATAATCAATAACCATCCTACTTTTTCCTCTTTTTTGCTCACTATGTTTATTTACTATAAAAGCTGGGCTGGTATGTTTACTATTACTTTCTTGGATGTAATGGTTATTTAATAATTCGTTTACATGCATTTTAAATTCTGCTAAAATGTTTATTATCCTTTGAACCATATATTGTATATAACAAATTTATTGTAAGAACTGATAATACCCAAGTCAAATGGTGGCTCACAAGAAAAGTACAGGATTCAGTTACAACAAAAGAAATACGCAGGCTTGTATTAAATATACAAAACTTTACATTTACAATTGAAGTAATTAATACTAACAAGAATGTTGTTGCAGACTACTTATCAAGAAAGAGGAAACAAATAAGAAATTGAACGAATTATACTCTCAATATAAATGGCTGCATACCACACAGATAGAAAATAATAAATTAGAACAATTGATAGATATTATATCCAGAACAGAATATAAATATGTTCAATATCTAAAAAAACAGTATGAACAAAATATAAACCCCAACATAACAGAATAATGAATAAAGAAGAATTTGCGGTAGATGAAAAAATATACGAAAATCAGTGAGCTTTCACTCATGCAAAATCACAGGTAAGTGACGCCTCTCTCTCTCCCCACTTTCTTTCTCCCTTTTCTGATTTTACCCTAAATACCTAAAAACTTAGGGTTCTTCCATGCCTCAAAATCTAGCTTTTGTGTGTGTGAAAATATTTATGTGCTGATTATGGTGTTAGTTCCGTCCAATTTCACGGAATCTAAAATTTGAGCTTCGAAAGATATATACAGTTAACATGCGACTTGTGTAGTGTAAACTGATTATGGTGCAAAACATAGATTCTTTGTTATTTGTATTATCTACTTTAGTTTATGTGTGAGCTTAAAGATGTTGAGTTATGAACACACTGCGAAAGTGGCTTTAATTTTGTTTTGTTCAGAATGGACATTATATTGGGGGTACTGATTAATTGATTACTGAACTGGACAGACATTGTTGGATAAAGTTGTCACGTCTTCTTTGGCAGTGTGATCTCTATAAAATGAATAGACTGTTAAAGTGAGCTGTAGCAAGTGCGATTCAATTTGTTAATGATAGGGCGTCTTGATGTTGGGGAGAAAGGGCACTTCAACATTTTTCATGACCAATTACTATGTTTGTTATAAAGTTACAGTACCCTCTGCTACATCTTTTAGGCTCTCATGTCCAGTTTAGGAAAATTTTCAAGAAAGTATACTCGTGTGGTGCTATTGGCTTATTGCATGATGGAGAGTTTTGAAACAAATCAGTTACTTTTGGAGAGCTTTAGTATGGTCTATTGCTGCACAATCGCTGGATGGGATATCCGTTGAAGTACTTACTCTATGTTCTTATTTAATTTTTCAAGGATCATATGAAGAAAAGCTTTAGTTGGAGTTGGTGTTGTTTCAACTTTTCCTTTTTGTAATGATAGACTAGAGGAATTAGGGGAAAATGTGATAGACTAGAGGAATTAGGCCTATTGTAGTTTGGATATAGTATTAAAAATTACATATGCTTTATTGTTGGTTAGCATGCTATATACTGTTTTCTGCATTTTTTTTTACATATAACTAGTGAAGTTTAGAATCTCCCCAAGTCACTGTCTAGCTTCAAACGCTTAGTGGTTTCGTGCATTACTCTTTTTTTCACTTCTATTATCGTATTTCCTGTTGTTATTTTTTAGTACTATAATTCTAATTAATTTAGTATTCTCTATCATTGCTTTGGCTTTTTCACATCTTTTTTTTATCAGCATAATTTTTTTAAGTATAATTATCATCTCTTTTGCTCCTTTTGAAAATTGGACCAGGAAGTGAAGATACAAAAGTGTGAAAGAAGACAAAATCAGGTTATAAGTCTTGAGGTAACTTCATTTGCTAATCTCTAAGTTGGTTTCAGGTTTTAAATGTAAGTTAAGCTGTTAAATTGCTAGAACAACTACATGAATTCATATTGCTTTTACCTTGATAAAAAATCCTTTATTGCGAATATTATATCTATCCTACAAGTCTAAATTTATTTATGGATGATAACCAATATTTTGGAATCTTAGTTTGACTTTTTAAACTGATTCCAAGAACTTAATAGGAGCATTTCTATGAAAAAGTACTTTTCATTCATAGTAATTTGATCTAGAACCATAGCCTTTCTTGACTTAAAAAAGACGAATAAAAGTGAGTTCTTTAAGGTATACTATTCATAATTAATTGTAAACTAACTTGAAACAAAATAAATTGTTCTAAGTCTATTCATTTATTTGTGTGTATTTGTGTACTAGATGAAACGTGAACATCGAAGATGGATGTACGATAGGAATCATCCTAGTCGCTGTGGATTAAAGGAAGAATTTGTTGAAGGTGTTAAATGATTTATTGTTCATGCAAAAACGCTTCCTGAATTTCGTAACGAAGGAGCAATTAGGCGTCCTTGCGTAAAATGCAAGTGTACAAAGTTCTTGCAACCGGAAAATGTTAAAGTTCATATTTATAGCAAGGGGTTTAGGAAAAATTATTATGTGTGGACTGTTCATGGAGAGAACTATTGTAGTGTTGGTGATGTTCATTTTCAAAATCTAATTACATGAAATGGAGAATAATATTGAAAATTCTCAATTACATGAAATGGTGTCAGATGCTTTTGGTTTTTACCCAGGGGTTCAATCCCAACAAAATGTTGTTGAGCCTCCCAATGATGAGGCAAAGTGCTTTTATGAATCATTAGAGTCAGCTAGTCGTTCACTCTATGAAGGCTTAATACAATCTAAGTTTTCTGTTGCAGTTAACTTACTATCTATTAAATCAGAATGGAATATTTCTCAAGCGGGCATGAATGCTATAATTGGGCTCATGAGTGAAGTTAGTCCGAGCATTAACTTACCCAATGATTACTATAATGCAAAGAAATTGGTTTTCAAGTTAGGACTTTCCTCCACAAAAATTGATTATTGTGAAAATGGTTGCATGTTATATTATAAAGATGATGCGGCTCTAGAAGCGTGCAAATTTTGTGGACTGTCTCGTTTTAAGGAAGTCACAAATGCCAAAGGTAATAAAGTTGCAGTTAAGAAGATGCATTACTTACCAATTATACCTAGATTAAAGAGGATGTATGCTTCAATGAGTTATGTTCCTCATATGAGATGACACTATGAAAATAGAAGGCCGCTTGGTGTTTTGTGTCATCCTTCAGATGCAGAAGCGTGGAATCATTTTGATAGGATGTTTCCAAACTTTTCTAATGAACCAAGAAATGTTAGGTTGGGTTTGTGTGCAGATGGATTCACTACATTTTCTGTCTCTGCTGCACCATATTCATGTTGGCCTGTCTTTGTTACGCCATATAATCTTCCACCTGAAATGTGTATGACAAGTCCATATTTGTTCCTAACTTGCATAGTTCCGGGTCCAAGTAATCCAAAAATTTCAAATGATGTATAGCCGTTGATTGATGATCACACCCAGTTATGCCTTATAAAAGGACTAAGCGGTCATTATAAATATAATCCGGTTTACAAGTCTGGAGTCGAATCCCACAGGGAATTAATGTACTAATCACAACTTTTAGTTTAGCAAGAATCCAAATAATTAAAATCCAAAAAGATTGAATGATGAGTTGAGTGTTTAATAACTAATAACAAGGTAATTAAGAGCTATAATTTTATTACTAACAAAGTAAATGTTGTAGACAAGATTAGAAAGGTCTAGGGTTACGATTTCTCCTCTTATCAGAATCCTCCCTGCTACATCTGTTACAAATTCGCCTAGATACTCTCCACCGATCGTGAGCATTTTAGGTGTCGTAATTCTCTTCCTAGCAAATACAAAAATTTACTAAACATATTCTTCCGAACTATGCTAGCTAGCACTAGTTTACCACTCACTAAGATCGCACCAAGGTTTCATTATTCCTAATCCCACCTTTAAACCCTCTGTATTGATCCCTCATATACGTTAGGGGTGATGTTGTTCAACAACTACCTAAATATGTACCCTTCTCCAAGTAATGCACACTAAATAGGCATAGCCGATTGAGGGCCCTTCAATCAACCACAATAATCACGTAGTTGGACAAGTAGAGGAAATTCAATGGCAAATTTATATTAAACGCAACAAAGATTCATCCTCCAAGAAGTTCCATCAAGCCCTAGAATAAAGATTTTAGCTACTCATAATTGTTTTAGCAATCACAATATAATAATTCATCATCAATGATAAAAAAGAGAGAAAGAAAGATAAAAACTCATTTCCGAATCTTCCGTCTTGCTCCTTGCTTGTTCTTGACTTCAAAATTCTTCTAAAAACCAAGATACCTTCTTTTTGGGCGAGCTGGGTTTCATATAGGTCAAGGGCAGTCGCCTCTGGAATTACAATTTTAGCCCTGAAATAATTTTTCTCGGAAGGACATGTGCGGCTGCGCACCTGGGTATGTGACCACGCATCTAGCCGCGCACTTTGGCCAGTGTTTGCCTGACTTACACGGTCAGTGCGCGGCCGCGCACCTGCGCAATCTTCTGCACTCTTCTTTGTTCTTCTTTTTAAGTGCATTAACCTCCTTCGATCCTCGAACAAACTCCCAATTTACTCCATAAGCCTTTACTTGGCCTTCAACACTCCATATTAGCTTAAAACGCTCCTTAACCTCATTGTAGCTTGGAATTGCTCCTGCAAAGCATAAAATACTCAATCAGAGCAATTTACTACCATTTAAAGCTCAAACACCAGTAAAGTGCAGCCAATTTAGAGTGCAAATAGTGGCCAAACTGCATAATTATAACATACTATCAATACCCCATACTTAAACCATTGCTCATCCCCGAGCAAACAAACCACACTTTACATAGACACAACCTCACTAAGCGATATTCCTAACTCATCACACTAAGAATATTTCAAATAGACTAAGAATAGTAGTGTAACATCTTCACCTCAAGAATTGACTCACAAGCACCACACATTATTCACAACTTACTCACTTACTCTAACACAGAGGTCAAGAATTACCTTTCCTTCATGAATCAAGTACCCTCCCACAAAAAAAGAGAATCGTTCAACATATTAATAAAATTCAAGAACAATTAGGAACTCCAAGATAAACAGAATTTACTCACTCTCAAAAACGACATTCATGTGCCACAAAAGATGCACCATAGGCTTGCCCGTAGCGTACTACTCTACTAATTGAGTTCATTTAGTCAAGGATCAAGTAGGACTTTTAACAGGTTGTATTGTAGGTTGCGGGACGGTTATGATACATTATAAGAGTGACTACACCTTCCTAAGTACTTTAATACATACACTTTAGCAGTCGGAACCCCACACTTATGTCAAACCATACTCCACCTTCAAAACAATATACATTTACTCCCAATTATTTAAGCACCTTTTCATCAAGAGTCACCACTATTTTCACAACAATACCACTTACTTTTTTTCAATGCAGGTGACTCTTCCCTTCTTTTTTTTCTCTTTTTTTTCAACACAATGAACCCTTCTCATCAATTTACTCATTCCACTCAAAATCCAAACCAACTACCCCACACTCTAACTTTTACAAAGTTCATAACAATTTTTACATGCTCATGGGAGGTGAATGGTTCAAATAGATGGTCAATTCAAACAATAAAAAGGTAAGGCTTGTAATCTGGCTGCCAACAAAACAGGATTACATGCTCAAGGGGTTAACTAAGGTACATAACAATTAGGTGGTAAAAACATATCGTTGGCTCAACAAAGAGATGCCTATGTCACTTCCTAGACTGAACAAAACTACTATTTCGCTTTGCCAGCACACATGGAAAGTTCTAGACATCATATGCAATGCACAAAATACAACAAACCTCACAGACACATGGAACATGACTCATTCAAGATTGGATCATCAAAACACTCTAGTCAAAGCACTTAAGCCAAGTTAAGAACATACAATTTAAGGCACTTATACAATAGTCAACAACTGAGCCTAAGCGTCACACTAAACCACTCGCTATTCTCAAGGCATAACGAAGTTAAGAGACCTTGTTTTCATTTCAGCCCATAGCCCACGGGTTCCTACTCCTAAAAAAAATAAAACTAACTACAACCGTTCAAATGAAACCCTTGGAAAAGAACCGCGGCCCAAAGAAAAACCAAGGGAGAATTGATACTCTACCAAAAAAAGAAAATCTTTTTATCTTTTTTTTTTAAATTCAACTAACTAAAGAAACTAACACTAATCTACATTACTATATATATATATATATATATATATATATATATATATATATATATACATACAATATAAATACAAGATATCCCCCCCCACCCTACAGTTTAAATGGTGGCATGTCCCCATGTCACACAAAGAAAAAATTTAAGGTAAAGGAAACTTCCCTGATAGAGTCAGTCCTGGTTGGAGATAGTGCCGGAATCGAGATGGCAAGCCCTGCCAAGTGCACGCAGCCATGCCATGACCTTCCTCTCAGATTTTGCATTTTGGGTAGCAAGGGAATCCATTCGAGCTCCCAAGTCCGTGACAGAAGTACGTAACCCTACCATTTCCTGCTCTAAGGCCGTCATTCTCGTGTCCCATCTGACAACTCATGTTCCCTCAGCAATCTGCTCGTGCGGGGGTGAAGCAGCCAGAACCTCAGCTTGCCCTTCATTAACCTCAGATGGAGCATCAGACTCATCACTATTTGCCTCAACAGGTGCAACATGATCCTTCCCAATTACCACTTTATCACTGGAACTTCTGTTCGTTTTTTACTTTCCATCCAAGTTTCTGTATTCCGGTGCACGTGCCGCACGACATAATCTAGTGATTAAGGAATGAAAGAAGAACCCATACCTTTGCACCTGACAACTAATGAACATTTCGTCGTGAATAATCTTGGCCACATCAAATCATGGCCATTGATAAAACACCAGATCAATGCAGCCCAAGGACCATTCACCTGAGTGCTATTAGAAGAAGGCAGCGGGCGACTATTGATGACATAGAGCCAGCACTTCCCTTCAAAGGTAAGCTATGCTGAATGAAACTTCCGCCCTTGATTAATCCACACTACTTCCTTGTTGGGGTAAGCAATGGTGAATGAAACTTCTGCCCCTGTTTAATCCATACTACTTCCTTGTTGGGCACACATATCGGTCTAAAGAACAAATTGCACGAGTTTGGTTCTCTACTATAGGTGTCATAATAGTCCCCCGCTTCAGGATTTATCCCAAACACTGGCAACCGGTAAGCCCTCCTAATGGCCTCGATGGATGCATCCACACTCTTCTGTCGTACCGTGTAGACATGGTTCTTATGTTCCGGGCTGTTCGCATAAAACTCCTGCACAATCATTAAATTGGCTTCATCAGGTTCTTCAAAAAATATATCCATCCCGTGCTGAACCAATTCACGATACATATTGGGACAGTCATTTTGGAGGGACCCCATATCAATTCCTCTCTCCGGTATGGGTTTCTTGGGAGCCTTATGACTAAAACATTCCTGGGCCGCTCTGGATACGAACTTGGTACTATCATACTGGGGCACATTGGCCGAGGCCCGCGACCAGAATGATCCTGCGTGACCACTGGAGGAGGCACCTGTGGTTCTTCATTTCTTGGATGGATTGAAACAAATACCACTATCAGTGAAAGGCACGATGTGTGAACCAAGAGCGATTGCTCATACTTCACCAGTACATTTGGTCACAAACTTACATTCTCGAACTCTTTGTGGCATTTATACAAACACCTGATGCGCAAGCGAACTCCCAAACACCAATTTTTATAACCCCAATTCAACCATGGATATACCAAAGTCGAATCCAACCCAACATGGGGAAATTCAACTATTATCTCAACATACAAATAAGTATATTAGAAAAAAACAAAGAAATCTACTACAATACAAGAAAAGAAAAACACAGAAACTAAACTAAACTAAGACAGAAACAAAAACAATAGCACTTACCTAAGGGAACATGTGAGGATTTGGGTTTGGGAAGTTATGGAAGAGGAGAGATGAGGGGAAGGGGATAAGGTTTGGTTTTGAAATTGGGGGAAGGGGGAAGGGGGAAGGGGGAAGGGTTTGTGCGTTTTTTTTTCCTTATGTTTAGAGAGGGGGTAGTTTAGATTAGAAGAGGAGAATGGGGGGGGGGGGTCAGTTATTTTTAAAAGAAAAACAAAGAAATCTAAAAAGAAAAGAAAAAAAAACTAATTCAATACCCTACAAAATGACGCCCAGTGCGCTGCTGCGCACGTGTGGTAGTGATGGTCTCAAAATGCACGGCCATATGTGATGTCAATGCACGGCCGCGCATGTGTGGCAATGAGAGTCTTAAAATGTGCGGTCATTGCACGGCCACGCACGTTTGAAATATTTTTATTTTTTTATATTGGGTTGCCTCCCAAGTAGCACTTGATTTAACGTCTCCGCACGGCGAATTACAACAAACCCTTGGATTGCCTCCCAAGAAGCGCCTAATTTAATGCTGCGGCATGACTCGGGTTATTCCCTATCAAGGATCTTTCAAGTACCTTTCAAGTACAAGGTCGAGATCATTTTATCTTCCTCAACCGTGCCCTGATAATGTTTTAGCCTTTGTCCATTAACTTTGAACTTGCGGGAGCCATCTTCCGATACGATCTCGACGGCTCCAGTTGAATGCATCTCTACCACACGAAAGGGTCCTGACCATCTTGACTTCAACTTGCACGGAAACAACCTCAATCTTGAATTGTACAACAATACCATCTTCGGGTTTAAAGTTCCGCTCAAGAATATTTTTGTCATGAGTCATCTTCAATCTCTCCTTGTATAGTCTTGCGCTCTCAAAAGCATGGTAGAAAAACTCATCAAGCTCGTGCAACTCAGTGACTCTACTTGTACCTGCCTCTTCTATGTCGAGATCAAACTTGCTCAATGCCTACAAGGCTCTATGCTCCAACTCTATTGGTAAGTGACACGCCTTCCCAAATACCAATTTATATGGTGACATGCCAATCGGCATTTTGAAAGCAGTACGATAGGCCCATAGTGCATTATCTAACTTTCTCGCCCAATCCGTTCTTGTAGCATTCATGGTCTTTATCAAAATGCTCTTTATCTCTCTGTTTGAAAATTCCACTTTCCCACTAGTTTGTGGGTGATATGGGGTGGCAACCTTGTGGTGTCCACCATATATTTCTAACAACTTTGCGAAGGCTCGGTTGTAGAAATGAGTGCCTCCATCATTGATTATTGCCCTTCGAGTGTCAAATCGGGTGAAGATGTTCTTTCTCAAAAAATCAATGACCCCCTTTGCATCAGGGAGCGTTGCAGCCTCCACCCATTTTGACACGTAGTCCACAGCTACAAGTATGTACTTGTTTCCATATGAGCTGGCAAAAGGCCCCATGAAATCGATTCCCCATACATCAAACATTTCTACCTCCTAAATTGGGTTCATGGGAATCTCATGTCGGGGGTAAATGTTCCCGGTTCATTGGCATTCATCATAACCCTGCATCTTTGAACAATGTCGGCCAGTAAAAGCCCAACTCCAACACTTTCGTAGCTGTCCTTACTCCCTCGAAATGGCCGCCCTATGGGGATGCGTGACAAGCCTACAAAATAGAATATTGGTCTATCTCGGGGATACATCTCCGGATCATGTTATCAACCCAAATCCTGAACAGGTAAGGCTCATCCCAATAATACATGCGACAGTCACGATAGAACTTTTTCTTTTGGACAGAGGAAAGGTCATAAGGGACAATACTGCTTGCCAGGTAGTTTTCAATATCTGCATACCGTGGCTCTACCTCCAGGCTCGTGGCCAACAATTGTTCATCCGGGAAAGTCTCCACAATCCCTTCCGTCTCAACCTTCTTCTCGGCTCCTTCGAGCCTAGACAAGTGATAGGCCACTTGGTTCTCTGTTCCCTTTCGGTCACGGATTTCCAAGTCAAAATCTTGCAGCAGTAGCACCCGTCGAATTAGGTGCAACTTTAACTCCTTCTTCTCAATTAGGTACCTGAGAGCAGCATGGTCAGTATAAACAATTACCTTCGAGCCTATCATGTATGACCTGAATTTGTTAAATGCGAACACCACTGCTAGCATCTCCTTCTCGGTCACTGTGTAATTTAGTTGGGCACCACTCAAAGTTCTACTTGCATAGTATATTGGTGTCACGACCCATTTCCGGAGTCGTGATGGCGCCTGTCGTGGAACCAGGCAAGCCACCCATTTTACCTAACTAAATAAAACTTCCCATAAAATGCCCCTTTTAACAAATTCTGAAATTAATAATAATAATAATAATAATAATAATAATAATAATAATAATAATAATAATACTAAATCCAATAATTTTGGGAAAACCGATTTATGAAATCAAAAGACCAAATCCTACTAGCCCCGGATCCAGTGTCACACAGTCATGAGCTGCTAATACTTAATACAATCAAAAGAAATGTCTAACATAGTCTGAAAATAATTACGACAGGTAGAAAGGAAAGAGAAGACGAGATCACGGTCGCCAGCTGCTACCTCGTCAACTCTGATGAAACTGATATGCTCCCTGACCCGAGATGAATTCCGCTGTACCTGTATCTGCACACAAGGTGCAGGGGATAACGTGAGTACACCAACTCAGTAGTAACGAAACCAAACTAGAGGCTGAGTGGTAGTGACAAACTAAACCTCCGATAATTCAAACAACAGTATATAAATTGGACATGACAGTAATATGTCAGGAAATAAACACAAGGCATCAAGATATGTCATGAATGCATATAGAACCAAGAATGATGTATACTCAGTAATCGCTCTCTCATAAGGTGGTCCACTAAGTACTAGAATACGGCCTTCTGACCCGGGGAAGTCCATCCCGGATATTACATAAACACAAGTGACAGAGTCACCAAGTACTGAGGAAAAAGGCCGATCCAGCCCCCACGGAGAAATCCATCTCCGGAACAGAATACTCGGACAAATCCATGCCCAGGGAAATCCATCCCTCAATATCTGTGCGCTCATTGGGGGTGTATAGACTCCGGAGAGGCTCCTTTCAGCCCAAGCGCTATATCAAGCCAACGAAGGCATGATTTCAGGATCGCTGTTGTGTGCAGTCCGATCTCATAACTGTCTCAAAACCAGGCTCCAAGCCTCACTCAGTCAGTACCTTCCAGTCTCACTCACAATGCTCTAACATATGAAAATCAGCTCAAAACAATGATAATATAGAATAAACTAGCAACTTACGAGACTGAGGCGTGAAACATATACTATAACAAGACTGAGTACATGAAAGCAATAATCACAGATAGAGACAACAATAATCGACCATTCCGGTCTAAACACATCGGCGTGAAGCCTTAACATTTATACTTAGCATGATTTCTATTGCGTTCAAGGTAATGCCACCTTCACAGTACAAATATCAACCTGAGATAACCATTAGACAGTGCCATGGGATGAGCCAGGCTACAAATATTCGGTAAACACCCACATGCCCGTCACTTGGCAAGTGCGTCACCTTAGTTAACATCAAATATCAAATAGTTTGGGGTTTCGAACCCTCAGTTCCAAGTTTGGAAGCGTTACTTACCTCAAAGCCGGCTAATATAGTACTCCGCAATGCCCTTGCCTCTAAATTCGGCCTCCGAATGCTCCAAATCTACCAACAATCAGATGTATATCATTATAATAAGCCAAGGAACTAATCCCAATCGAAATGTATCAAAAATACTCAAAAATCCCGAAATTGGTCAAACCCGACCCTCCGGGCCCACGTCCCGAAACTCAGAAATTTTAATACAAAATTGTTCTTCATCATCTCACGAGTCCGTACATATAAAGAACACTAAATTCGGAGTCCAAATAACCCCTCAAATCTCCATTTTTAAAGACTCTAAATCCCAAGCCCTAATTACCCAATTTGCACTGATTTTTCCCTAAATTTTCACCATTAATCCGACCTTTAATCACATATAAACGAGTTTAGAGTCCAAAAACCTTACCTCAATGAAGAACTATCGAATTCCCTCTTCAAAACCCTTCAAAAGCTTCAAACCCGGATGAAATATTGAGAAAACTGGCTAAAATTCGTGAAGGCACCTTTTATACCTTCTGCTCAGTGGGTCCGCACCTGCGACCACTTACACGCACCTGCGGATCCCAGGTGCGCACCTGCGGATCCCAGGTGTGCACCTGCGGAAAAATCCTAAGGCCTCAAATCCCGCACCTGCGATTGACCTCCCGCACCTGCGGCCTCGCAGGTGCGGCACCTGCGGAAATACCCTCACTCGACCAACTTCCACACCTGAGGTGCCACGTCCACTCCTGCGGGACCGCACCTACGGCTCCCCATCCGCAGGTGCGAAAACACCAGTAACAGAACCTCGGTAGTGTCAAAATCATTCCAAACTCCCCATTGACCATCCGAAACCATCCCGAGCCCCTCGGGACCCCAACCAAAGTTACCAACATATCCCATAACATCATTCAAACTTAGTTGCACTCTCAAAACACCAAAACTAACATCAAAACACCAAATTTACATGGGATTCAAGCCTAAGAACTTTGGAATTTCTAAAATCCTGCAACGATGTTGAAACTATCCAAACCAACTCCGATTGACCTGAAATTTTGCAGACATATCCAAAATGACATTACGAACCTGTTCCAACTGTCCCCGATAGCCTATTTTCCACTGCCGACCGGAAATCGCCAAAAACTAACTTTCGCCAATTCAAGCCTAATTCTACACCGGACATCGCAACAATATTCCGAACACACTCCTAAGTCCCAAATCATCTAACGAAGATATCCGAGGAACAAAATCCGCATTCCGAGGTCATTTCCTAATAATTCAACTCTCAGTTGACTTTTCCCATTATAAGGCTATCTTTAAATACTAAGTTACTGAATTCTCATTTAACCATTCCGATTTCAAGCCTATTGACTCTAGCACATCAATAATAGAATAACCAATCTATGAAAATTCAATGACAGCAATAAAAATTCAAGTTCTACGTAACGAAATACCGGGTTGTTACAACTGGATGCATGACTTTATCTTTTTGCTCCCCAAGAACTTTTCCCACAACATAGTCTCTTGCATCACACTTCAGCTCAAATGGTTGCTCCCAGTCGGGTGCAACTATGATAGGTGCTGACACCAGCCTCTTCTTCAATTCCTCAAAAGCTAACCTGCAGTCATAAGAAAACACAAAAGGGTGATCTTTTTCAAGCAATTTACACAAAGGGCTAGCAATTTTTGGAAAAATCTTTTATAAACCGCCTGTAGAAACCGGTGTGGCCAAGGAAACTTCTTATTGCCTTGACGGAAGTGGGTGGTGGAAACTTTTCTATTACATCAACCTTTGCGTGATCCACTTCAATGCCCTTGCTTGACATTAGGTTCCCCAAGACTATACCTTCCTGTACCATGAAATAACATTTTTCCCAGTTTAATACTAGATTAGTCTCCATACACCTCTTCAATACTCTTTTCAAGTTCATAAGGCAGTCATCGAATGAGTTCCCCACCACTGAGAAGTCATCCATGAAAACCTCCATTATTTCCTCTTACATATATGTACAGATAGCCATCATGCACCTATGGAATGTGGAGGGTGCGTTGCATAGACCAAACAACATTCTCCAAAAGGCATAGATGCCATATGGACAGGTGAATGAAATTTTCTCTCTATCCTCTGGGGCAACAAAGATCTGATTATACCCCGAGTATCCATCCAAAAAGCAAAAGTGAGACCTCCCTGCCAATCTATCTAGCATTTAATCAATGAATGGCAGTGGGAAGTGGTCTTTCCGGGTGGCCTTGTTCAACATTCTGTAATCCATACATATTCACCATCCCGTGGCTGTTATTGTTGAGATCAGCTCGTTGTTCTCATTTTGCACTATACTCAATCCACCCTTCTTTGGCACATACTGAACTGGGCTGACCTAGTTACTGTCAGAGATGGGGAAGATCATTCTCGCATCCAACCACTTGATCACTTCTTTCTTCACCACTTATTTCATGTTGGGGTTCAGCCTTCTTTGATGTTCTCTAGAAGTTTTGTTCCCATCTTCCAGTAGAATTTTATGCATACAAAATACCGGGCTGATACCCTTAATATCTGCAATGGTCCAACCAACTGCAGTCGTGCATTCCATTAACACTTGCAAAAGCTGTTTTGCCTGCACATCTAACAAACTGGATGGGAAATAACAGGTAAAGTTGAGTTAGGTCCCAAGATGGCATACCTTAGGTAAGACGGTAACGTTTATAGCTCCAACTGTGGTGGTTCTTCAATTGATGGCTTAGCTGGTGGGGTTTTTCTTTCTTCTAAATGTAAAGGCTCGAATTCGAGCTCTCTTTTCCAGTACCCTTGCCCTTCAAGGTCCAAAACCCACTCCGCCAAGTCCTCACTATCCACCTCTTCTAAATTCATGAGGTAGGATGCTAGAGGGTCTTTTGCGTTCAGATTCTAATCTTCCTTCTCCAAAATCACATCCACAACTTCTATCAGAGAGCAATTAGAAAACTCACTGGGTCGCCGCATAGATTTTTGCACATTGAACGTTATCTCTTCATCGTTCAGTCTCATCTTTAGCGGCCCAGTTTCACAATCAATTAGAGCTCTCCCAGTGGCCAAGAATGGCCTTCCCAAAATTATGGGAATCTCCTCATCAACCCGGCAGTCCAGAATGACAAAATCTGCCGGGAACACAAACTTTCCAACCTGCACCTGCACATTATCAAGTATACCTGATGTACTCTTCACCTTTCGGTCGACTATCTATAGTAACATGGATGTGGGTCTTGCTCTTGCAATGCCTAACCTTTTATAGATAGCCAAGGGCATCAAGTTTATTCTCGATCCCAGATCACAAAGTGCTTTAGTAAAAGCATAGTTGCCTATTGTGTATGGGATTTTGAAACTCCCTGAGTTGGACAACTTCTCAGTAATGGATCTTGTCATGACAACTTCTCAGTAATGGATCTTGTCATGACAACACTACATGTCTGAGTCAGTGTAACTGTGGACAAGTCTTGAAAGTCAAACTTACGAGACATCAAGTCTTTCATCATTTTTGCATAACCAGGCATTTTCTCCAAGGCGTCAATCAATATAATGTTTACTTGTATTTGCTTCAACATCTCCATGAATTTCATATACTGCTCATCTTTCTGATATTTTGCCAATCTTTGGGGGAAGGGTGTTGGAGGCTGATTCTTTCCTGTGATTTGAGTTTGAACCTGCTCGGGAACTGTTTCTACTGCCTTCTCTTGCACTATATCAGTTTCCTTCGCAACCTCTTTTTCTTTGCTTGATTCAATTGGTGCATGTTGTACCATCACCTCTATTAACCCTGTTGAATCATCCACCTCGATTGGTAATGGCACAAGAGTTTCAGCTGATCGGCTTTCGCGAGAAATTTCTTGCTCTAGATCAATATCTCTACCATTTCTTAGACTCACCGCCATAAGCTGTTTCGAGCCCTTCTCTTTTGGATTGACATGCGTGTCTGCGGGCAACGTCCATTGAGGACGATTATTCAGAGCCATGGATAACTTCCCTAATTGAATCACAATGATTTTTATCGTTGAGTCATGTGCTTGTACTTTCTCTTTCGTTTTTTCATGGGACCCAATCAGTTGTTGCAACATTCCTTTAATTTTGGACAACCCATCATCTTGCCTCACTATTTGTTGTTGTTGAGGTTGTTGATAAGCTGGCTGCTGATTTTGCGAATTGTATCCTTGTTGCCTTTGGTAAGACACAACTTGAACTTGTGGTCTCATAGCTCCAGGATTTTTCCCATTATTATACTCCTGTTGTGCTGGTCTATACTGCTGATTCTACTGCCCCCAATTCTGACCACCTTACCGCTGTCCTCCATAGTTGGCCACATAGTTCATATTTTACTGATAGTTCTGGTTGTCACTTTCCGCACTCCATGAGCATACATATGGTTGGTTGATGCATGGTGTACATAAGGCCCCATTATTCGTGTCAACTATGTGTACCTGCTGCTTCTAGCATCAATCATTTTGGTGAGGATACACATCTGCGTCATCAGAGTGGCCATATTCTCAGCTTTGGAGTTGTTTGGGTCCAAAGCCACTAAGTGAACCACATGAGTGATCGTAGAGTGTCTTGTCATCCATCCTAAGTTTTGAGCCATTTTATCAAGTAAGATCTTGCATTCTATGAATGATTAGCTAAAGAATGCTCCTCCTGCTGAAGCATCAACATTGGCCTTCAAGCTGTCTGCCATCTCATGTAGAATCTTTGCCCCAACATCTGATCTGGAATTCCATGATGAGGACACGTAACCAACATACATTTGAACCTCTCCCACGTTTCTTGTAGTATTTTTGTTGGTCTCTGCCTGAAGCTCAATATCTCATCAACTTGTTTGGCCGTCTTATTAGGTCGGTAGAACTTGTTCAAAAATTGCTTGACTAATTCCTCCGAAGTAGTGATGGAGTTAATGGGGAGTGCATTGAGCCAAATATAAGCCTCTTCCGTCACCGAGAATGAAAACAACAACAACTTTATTGCTTCCGGTGTCACATTTGGTTGCCTTTGCGTGACACATATCGACAAGAAATTTTTCAGCTGCTGCTGAGGATCTTCAATGCAGGACCCTGAGAACTGTCCCTTGTTCTGCAACAAATGTAGCATGTTGTTTGTGATTTGAAATGATTCTGCTTGTATCCGAGGGACTACAATTGCGGTTGCCAGCTTTTTGGTGGTGGGTTGTGCCCAATCATACAAGGCTGCTTCTGGTACTAGAGGCACCATACCCTGATTGTTTGGTTCATTCGCATTATTTCTGTTGTTTTTTGGATTTTCTATTCCGTCATCCATGCCTGGTTCGATTTGTTCTGTTGAATTCTGTTTCTATTTGTCTTTCTTGTTAGCACGATTCAATGCCTTGAAAACTTTCTCAGGATCTGATAATACTTCGAACAATTCACCAGTTCTTGAGGAGTTTCTAGGCATGTACATGTAACACCCAAGACTACAAACGTTAGAATTTCAATGTATTTAGTTTAAGATGAAGGACATTGAATACACTAAGAATTCGAGCACTTCTTTTAGCTGCAATTAATAACACTGTTGACTCCCCGGCAACGACGCCAAAATTTGATCACGCCCAACTATGCCTTACAAAAGGACTAAGCAGTCGTTATAAATATAATCCGGTTTAAAAGTCCAGAGTCGAATCCCACAGGAAATTAACGTACTAATCACAACTTTTAGTTTAGCAAGAATCCAAATAATCAACTTCCAAAAAGATTGAATGATGATTTGAGTGTTTACTAAATAATAACAAGGTAATTAAAATCTATAATTTTATTACTAACAAAGCAAATGTTGTAGACAAGATTAGAAAGGTCTAGGGTTATGAATTCCCCTCTTATCAGAATCCTCCCTAATACGTCTGCTACAAATTCGCCTAGATACTCTCTACCGACCTTGAGCACTTTAGGTGTCGTAATTCTCTTTTGAGAAAATACAATAATTTACTAAATGTATTCTTCCAAACTACGCTAGCTAGCACTAGTTTACCGCTCACTAAGATCGCACCAAGGTTTTGTTATTCCTAATTCCACCTTTAAATCCATTGTTTGATCCCTCATATATGTTAGGAGTGATGTTATTCAACAAGTACCTGAATATGTACCCTTTTTCAAGTAATACACACTAAATAGGCATAGTCGATTGAGGGCCTTTCAATCAACCACAATAATCACGTAGTTGGACAAGTAGAGAAAATTCAATAGCAAATTTATATTAAACGCAACAAAGATTCATCCTCCAAAAGGTTCCATCAAATCCTAGAATAAAGAGTTTAGCTACTCATAATTGTTTTAACAATCACAATATAAGAATTCATCATTAATGATAAAAAAGGGAGAAAGAAAGATAAAAGCTCGTTTCCGAATCTTCCGTCTTGCTCCTTGCCTGTTCTTGCCTACAAAATTATTCTAAAAACCAAGATACCCTCTTGTTGGACGAGCTGGGCTTTATGTAGGTCAAGGACAGTCGCCTCTGGAATACAATTTTAGCCCTGGAATAATTTTTGCTCGGAAGGACGTGTGCAGCCGCGCATCTGGTCGTGCACTTTGGCCAGTTTCTTCTTGGCTTGCGCGGCCCAGTGCGCGGCCGTGCACCTGGGGAAATTCTGCACTCTTCTTTGTTCTTCTTTTTAAGTGTACTAACCTCCTTTGATCATCGAACAAACTCCCAATTTACTCCATAAGCCTTTACTTGGCCTTCAACGCTCCATATTAGCTCAAAACGCTCCTTAACCTCATTGTAGCCCGGAATTGCTCCTGAAAAGCATAAAATACTCAATCAGAGCAATTTACTATCATTTAATTCTCAAACATCAGTAAAGTGCAGCCAATTTAGAGTGCGAATAGTGGCCAAAACTACATAGTTATAGCCTACTATCAATTGATGATCTAAAATTATTGTGGCATGAAGGTGTTGAAACATACGACCTAGCAACTTAGAAAAAATTTAGATTGCGTGCTGCTTTGATGTAGACTATTAATGATTTTTTTGCATATGGAATGTTGTCTGGGTGGTCGACCGCTGGAAAGTTAGCTTGTCAGGTTATGAAGAATCAAACAGATTATGATGAGCCACCACCAAGCTTGTCAGGTGTGGAAATTTGGGAGAGAGAGATATACCTAAGGTAACAGAGTCTCCATCGACTAGAATACCTGGTTATGGCGTTGAGCATAATTGGACTAAACAAAGCATATTTTGGGAGTTACCTTATTGGAAGCATAATCTTCTTCGACATAATTTGGATGTCATGCATATTGAGAAGAATATTTTTGATAACCTATTTAATATTGTTATGGATGACAAGAAGAAGACAAAACATAACTTGAAGGCCAGGATGGATTTACAAGAATACTGCAGACGGAGAGAATTAGAACTAAAAGAAGTAAATAACAGGATGGTGAAGCCTAAGTCTAGTTATACATACATTTTGGATGATAAACGAAAGATCTGTGACTGGGTTAGAAATTTGAAGATACCCGATGGGTATTCGTCAAACTTATCCAGGTGTGTTGACATGAAAAAAGCAAAGTTGATGTATATGAAAAGCCACGATTATCACATTTTTTTGGAATCATTAATTCCTATTGCATTTAGTTCATTGCCTGAGAGAATATGAAAACCCATCACAGAGATAAACTTATTCTTTAAGGACTTGTGTTCTAACACATTAAGGGATGAAAACCTATTTTTTATGGAAAGTAATATTCCTTTAATCATAAATAAACTAGGGAAAATTTTTCCATGTTGTTTCTTCAATATAATGGAACATCTCCCAATTCTCCTTGCACAAGAGGCACGACTTGGAGGACCGGTTCAATGTAGATGGATGTATCCCTTCGAGAGGTAATGACCATTAATTATTTTCTCTTTATGTATTTTGGTAAAAAGAATTTCTATTTAAAAGTGTGCTATGCAGGATTATTGGCAAATGTAAGCGGACTGTGTAACAAAAGGCCAAGATTGAGAGATCAATATGTGAAGCGTGTCTAGTTAGAGAAACCTCTTATTTTTGTTCGTATTATTTTGAGAATCATGGTCCATGTTTGAGAAATAGGCCGAATCGGCATGATGAAGGCGATAATGATCCTTTGGCACCCCCTATATCCATATTCAATCAATTGGGTAAAGGTCCGAAAATTCATCAAAAAAGAAGTTGGACTGATAAGAAAAACAAATCGGCTACAACACATGTATTAATAAATTGCCCTGAAGTTCAACAATTTTACAAGTAGATTTGGAATTATACTATTGACCTATGCGCATAATCTATTCTTCTTTTAACTATAACATTGTAAAATGTCGGACATTTACTTTGTGAGTCAGTTCGACCATGCTGATGTTCCTAGGTTTGCATAGTGGTTTAGAGATTACGTACGTGTTAATTAATATGTAACAGAATTTTCATTATTTACACACTATATGCGTTTTCTAACTTCTCGATTTTCTTCAACTCTATATAGGTTCATAATCCAAATAATGGTATATGTGATCCTTTTTTGCGTGATATAGCTTGGGAACCTACCCCACAAGTCAAAATCATGTCTACGTATTTTGTCAATGGGTACAAGTTTCATACGGAAGAATGATCTAAGAATAAGAAAACTATTAATAGTGGGGTATGGGTGAAAGGTGGCGATGGTGACCAAGGTGGGAATATTGATTATTATGGTATGCTCCAGGAGATTTTAGAAATAGAGTATGTTGGTTGGCCAAAGAAAAGGTTGGTACTTTTTCGATGCAAGTGGTTTGATCCCATCCCATATAGAGGTACAAAGGTACACCCATAATACAAAATAGTAGAAGTTAAGCACGCGACGGAGTACAAAAACTATGATCCATTTGTTATAGCACAAAATGTGAAGCAAGTGTATTACGCTCCTTATATGTTGACGTGCATAAATAAGACTAAATGGTGGGTAGTTATTAAAACTAAGCCAGTTAGAAGAGTGGAAGTTTAGGTTTCACTAGTTGCAGCGTACTATATCAAGTGTTCAACAAATTGTGGATAATGAATAATAATATGAGCTGCATAGTGAAGGCATATACGAAGAAGTTGATCTTTCAGTTGAACAAAATTATGAAATTGGGATATCTATGGCCAATGCGGAGGAAGATACAGGTGATGAAAATGAATTCATTGAGGAGGAAGAATTTTCTGATGAAAATGAAACAAGCGAGGAGGATGAAACTGATGATGAAAATGTAACAAGCGATGACGATGGAATGGATGATGAAAATGAAACAATCGATGATAATAATTGACATGTTTGTTTTTTCTAACTTATGTAGTAATTATGCTTTTAAATTTGTTGCTAAGAGAATTAACATGCTATTTTTTTCTTATGCTTGTATTATTCAAATGGCTGCTAGAGGTAAATCAAAGAAGAAAAAATAAGTTTCACGTAACTTAGGTCGTCTCCCTACCTCTCCACCACCTGCACCTTCTGGTCCGCATGTGCCTCCACCCACATGCTTGTTTTCAGTTCCACCTCCCTTATACTCTATACCACACCTAGGGTATACTGCTCCGTCCTCTGCCCCTACTATCATCATATGTCTTCCCAAGACATAAATGGGACGTTTTCATCTAGACTTGCTTTCCCATCTATGCCTACACCTAGACTTGGCATACCCCCATCATCTACTCCAGTCATTCCATCCCATGGCATTCAATCATCATCGTCTCTCGTTATTCCTTCATCATCTTCCCCTGGCATACCCTCTTATTCTTCCCCTGACATGCCCACATCTTCTAGTCGGCCTGCAAAACACTCTTTCATGCCTTCATTTGAATCTACTCCATCTTCATCTCCTAGAATTTCTAGGATGCGTATTGGAGTTGATAGCCCTCCGACGTCCCCATGCGTTGATAGTGATACAGTTACACATCCTCCTATACATGCTCAGGATCCTCCAAATGTTGAAAGGTTAGATGATCTGGGGAGGTTGATTATCGTTCCCGATGGAGCTGGGTAAGTATTATTTTTTTATTTTCTAATTAATTATAAATATGGTTTCTAACATGTTTAATTTAATGCTGGTTTCATCCTTGCACTCAAGCTACAAAAGTTGTATTTGAATCAATGTGTTCATTTTATCATGGACTTTGGAGGTTCTGGTTAGATGTTGCATGGAACACTAGGGGCAGGATGTTTGATGAATTTAGGGTAAAATAAATTATTTCATTTTTAACTCATATTTAACCAATCTAACAAATTAATTATTTGCAGATGAAGTGTGCTTGGCTAGTTGAACGTGAGGCAGAGGTACGTGGTGTCTTTTTTAAGAAATATGTTGTTAAGTTGACTGATATGTTTCGAGAAACTCGAGATAAGTAAGAGATGTCAGGTTGGATTATTGAGGATATATGGACTAAATTAACCGAGTATTGGGCCTCTCCGAAATTTTAAAAAAAAAGTGAGTTGGCAAAGGCAACACGTTTGTCTGACAAAGGTGGCTCCTTGCACACGGGAGGTTCAATAAGTATGGGGGCTCATCAAATAAATATTA
The DNA here is from genome assembly GCA_005239525.1 of Nicotiana knightiana. Lineage (NCBI taxonomy): Eukaryota > Viridiplantae > Streptophyta > Magnoliopsida > Solanales > Solanaceae > Nicotiana > Nicotiana knightiana. Next base: position 3,686 of record ML402193.1, on the reverse strand, counting down.
AAAATGTACTCCTTGGTATGTGTTTATTATACTAGTCTAGTCTAGTCCTGAATGTTACTTAATTAAATAATACAACATCAATTGGTACTCCTATACAAGCATTTTTATAAATTAAAAAGGTAACAAGAAAGTTCCAAAAGATTCAAGCGCCAAACATCTCACTGATAGCTACATCTCAACTATATTTAGTTCTGATTCAAGAAGTAAGTTGCAGATGTTTGATGTAAAATTTCATATACATTTACATATGAAAAAACATAGAGATGAACTAACATCATTAGCCTATAACAATCTCAAGTTGGTACTAATCTATGGTTTCCCTTTTCTCATCATATAGCATCTTTGATATAACTTTTTCATTCTCATCTTATGCATTTTCAAAATTAGAAGTTCTGTTCTGTCCTAAATTTGGAATTCTACTTATGCAGGGATGTTTAAAAGAATGTACAAAATCAATGGTTTCACAGACATAACAATAGTTAACTAATCATGAGAACAACGACTAAGTTTGCTTATTTCCTTTTGAAGTTAACTGATCATTTTGAATTTTCATAAAATAGCACTTTAATTTTGCTTTTTTCCTATGTTGTTTATCTCATAAGAACAGTTAATTTGCTTTGTTTCAGTAGTTTTGAAGTTTCATAGATATAGCACTTTAATTTGAGAACAGTTAACTGATCTTTTTGAAGTTTCATGGACATAGCACTTTAGTTTTGCTTTTTTCATGTGTTGTTTATCTCTTATGCATCAACCAAGAAAAGAAATTCTCTAGCAATAGCTACTGTACTTGTAAATATTTAATGATTTGGTGAAACAAACAAATTTTGTCCCTAGTGAAAAAAATATAGAAATTTAACAAAATGAACTTACTGCATTAAATGGTATTTAACAGGATAAGTCTTTAAAAAAAACAGCTACTCAAGAGGAGGTATTTGAATATACACATATGAAGAAGTTAAAAGATGGAACAAAGACAACTTGGATCGAGCTACGAGCTGAGACAACCTAAGTAAGATTTCAAGTTACTTTTTAATATTTTTCATTAGTTAAATTTGTTCATATATAGTTGTAACTTTTTTGCAGAATACTTTCAAACAATCCTGGGAGGAGTTCATTCAAAGCCAACCAACTGATGATCAAGAAAAGACAATGCAACCATCCCAGGAGAATTATATGGACTTGTGGATTAAGGCGGCTGGTGGCGTACATAAAGGAAGAGTTTACGGCCTTGGATCAGAGTTTAGTTCTAGTTGTCGGTCTTATGGAATGTCTGGTGGCTCTTCTTCCTCAAGGTCCTCGATTAATCAGGATGAGTTTGAGCTATTAAGAAATATTGAATAGAAGATAGCAGAGATCACTGAGTTGTATGCACAGAAAAGGGCTGTGCGGGAGGAGGAGGCAAAGCGAAGGGAGGAAGAAGATAGGCGGAGGGAGGAAGAGGAGACGCGAAGGAAGAAAGGATGCTGCATTTACATGTGTTACTGGTGACATTAAAAGCCTCAAGGCCCAGCTAAACTCCCTCTTAGCATCTGATGCATTTCCTCTACCACGTTCTCCATCGCGCTCTAACAAGACTAAGGAGTAGTTTCTTTTATTAATCTGATTTTGGGTGGGACTAGGATGTTGGATATTATGTATCAGTTGGATAAGATTGAATGTTGAATTTCTTATTTGAATGTTTAGTTGCATTATTGGTTTCTAGTATTTTCAGTTTTGATTGGTTGTTAATGAAATGGATCGGAAGATGTTGAATTTTGTGTGTGAATGTTTAATTGTATTTAGGCTTGTTGGTGGTGGTTGTTTTTTTTTGTTTGACAGGTGGTGCAGTATAAAAAGTAATATTGTGCACAAAAATGATTTCCATATTTCCCACGGACTTCCACCGAATCCGTGGGAAGGTTCGTCATTTCAGTTACAGAACTTGCATAATTCCCACTGATATCGGTGGGAAAGTTCATACTTTTTTCAGAATTTTCATCCTACTGATATTGATGGGAAAATTCATACTTTTATATTCAGAATTTATATATTTCACACGGATACTTGTGGGAAATTTTATACTTTATTTTTTTAGAATTTGTATATTTGCCACGGTTATTAGTGGAAAAGTTCATACTTTATTTTCAAAATTTCCATAATCTCCAGTGAAAATTCTGGGAAAATTCGCACTTTTATTTCGAGAATGACATGTTTTCCACTGATATCGATGGAAAATTATACTTTCATGTTCCCAATATGAATTTTCCCACCAAAAATAGTCAGAACGTTTATACTTTTGTTTTCAGCCCATACATTTTTCCCAACATTTCCCTGACTAATGTATTAAAATAATAAAAATTACTAATAGAAATTCCCACTGATTGTTGGTGGGAAACTTCATTATTTTTTCTATTAAAACTTAAAATGTCACGATCCAAAATTTTACCACAAGAGTCGTGGTGGCACGTAGACTCTAAGACTAGGTAAGCCGATTACAATTACAATTCAAGCCATTTTTTTGAAATAGAATTTATTACAAGAAATAGAAATAGAAATAAGTGTCAAAACTAACAGCGGAAAAAAATCAAACAACCTCCCAAGACTGGTAATACTGAATCACGAACTCTAACTGAATACAAACAAGGATATTCAAGGATCGAATATACAATAATGTTGAAATAATAATTAACAGTACAATAAATGGAAAGGTTCCAAGGGACTGCGACGACCAAGCAACTCTACCTTGAATCCATTGCGATCAACACACTAACTCTGCTCGAGTCTGATATCTCTAATACCTGGCTCTGCACAAAATATGCAGAAGTGTAGTATGAGTACACCACACTTGGTACCCAGTAAGTATCAATACTAACCTTGATGGAGTAGTGACGAGGTACAGTCAAGACACTCACTAGTTTAATAACCTGTGCAATATAGCATACAAATATAATAGGAAACAAATAACAATGATGCCAACAATAATCAACCAGTGATATAAACATTAGGGCAACAAGATCACCATAAATATTGCTCAACAAATAATGAATAGAAGTACAACAAATTAATCAATTCCTTCAAATGTAAATCTTTCGCCTACAAAACTTTCAAGTAATAATCTTTAGGATATAATACTTTCCAATAAATATATTTCGATTATAATTCTTTCAAATAAATATTTTTCGAATATAATTCTTTCAAATGATATTTTGAATATAATACTTTCAAAGAAAAGTCATCCTGTGACACCTCATTTCATAATCATAAAATACGGGTCTCAACCCATTTTCATATTTTCACGGTACCCCGTGCCATATTTTTCTATCACAGTCGCACGGACAAATCACGTGCCAATATCATCATCACTTACTCACGGAACCTCGTGCCCCCATTTCATATCACAACTTCACGGACAATTCACATGCCAATATCATTTTTATGATATAACCACGACACCTTGTGCCCATATTTCAAATTATAACTGCACGAACAATTTACATGCCAATATCATTTTTATTATATAACCACGGCATCTCGTGACCATATTTCATATTATAACTGCACGGACAATTCACGTGCCAATAATAAATTTATTATATTTCTCCGGCACCTCGTGCCCATATCATAATTCGTCCAGCAATATCCATAGGTGATGCGTGGCTAGAATTCATGATTTTTAGCATCATATACCGTGCATTTTAGGTGTTTTA
>ML402192.1:0-18935 GCA_005239525.1 Nicotiana knightiana | reverse complement strand
AGGCTAAGTGGGGGAGTCCCACCACCTGCAATTGGGTTGTAGGATTGTGTTCTCATGGGGTGGAGGATTGTCGGCATAATGGCAAGTTATTGCAGCTAAGGGAAGGAGTAAAATGGTGATTGTGCATGGGATTTGACGAATGTGTGCAAAAATTTACCCTATTGGACCAGGGTTAGGCTTTGGAGGATTCAGAATTTATGCTTAATCCATAGGCGAGTTGTAAGGGTAGTGACTCAGTCACGTACTTCATTAAGAGGATGTTCATGCGCTAGAAGAGCCTTGGAGTTGATCGTATTCGGGGCCAGCCAAAGTGGATGACCCTCAATAGCGGTCCTAGCAAACTCGAAGGTTAAGAATGTGGTGTTTAAGGGTTTCAGGCAGCAGTATGATTAAGAATCGAGCTTTTGCAGTATAATTTCTGAGAAAGGGAAAATGATTGAAGTGTTCTATGATATTTTTCAGCGTGTAGGATAGTGTTGGGGAGTGAGAGAAGTAAACTTCGGGGTGTAGAAAGATTAACAGAAGGGTTAAAGACGGTTTGTGGGATTGAGATAGCATGGTCTCATGTGTCAAGGCCACTCGGGATGAGTGAGGATTGAGTTTGTTATGAGTTGAATGGGGTTACTATTGTTTCCGAGGCGATTAAGGATGATTAAAAGAATATATATTGGTTAGCCAGGGTTGGAATGGCACATGTACGACAGTGATCAGTTCCTTCAATGTGGTTAAGTTATGCATGTGGTTTGTGCCGGCGTGTGCGAGGCTTGTCGGCCGCCGTAATTGATTTATTTGGAAGCATTCAAGTATTATGGCTTGTCAGGTGTAGGCGGATCCCGGAAGGATCATGGGGGTATAGACTATTCCCTGAGGATTAGCCTATTTTGTGATTATGAGAATTCACTCGTGTGTTTTTATGGTTCTCTTGAATTGTCGTGGAAAAAGAAAAAAAAGGTTTCTATATGACGGGGTGTTCACCCTATTAGTGGTTCAAGAGTTATGATGGAATTCCTACGCTATCTCATATTGGCATGCAGGTGCAGTAAGCAGTATGTAATTGGAAGTAAGGACCAAGATTGCGGTTCGGTATGGGCAAGGATGTCATGAGCTCGGGCGAGCAAGAAAAAGGGATTTGAAAGTTCAGAGTAGGCTGGTGTTATCTTCAGTGTCACGTGAGATCGATATTCGGTGAAAGAGGCTTGTACCCTGGTCATGGGTTCTTGATGTGTTTTGCAGTGTTAGTGTGGTTGGTGGTATGGATGTGCAGACTTATTACCTCGTGGAGGGTCGTGGGAGCGTGACCACGGGAAGATTATATAAGTGTGACATGTAGTCACCTGATTGATTGAAGATTTAGACCAAGTATAAGGAAGTGCAATATTGCTTGTTTGAAAATTTGTGCCAGGAAGGCATTCGGTCCAGCTGGTTGTGGATTGTGGGGTGTTGTCCCAGCTATGATGGTTGTTCTTGCGTGTTATGAGAGGAAGTAAGTTATTTTGGACTCAGGTAAGGCTATCAGCCTAGTTCATTGTGAGCAGAATCGGCTTGAAGTGTATGAATGGATTTAAACAAGATTATAGGCTTCATGCGAGTCAAATGTGTTCGCTTCAGTATATCGCTCCTCAAGGAGGGGTGTTGGAATACAGGTGTTGTTCCGTCTTCGTCAAATTCATGTGATATTATGATTGTGCCGTGTGAGTTGTGAAACGGCTTGATAATTTCTTATGTGTTGAGATTCCATGTAGTGATGAGGTTATGTGAGCAGGATGGCTCTTGAGATCCAGATTATATCTCGCACCTCAGCTGTGCTTGAGTTTTGTAGCATATAGTTCTATCAGTCTCCCCAGAATGGTATTCTGCACTTAGCATGCTTGTGACCAGTATTCAGTAATTTGTAATAGTGATCAATTCAGCTCCGTGTATATCTCCTTATGTGAATTTTATGATTTGGATCGGGTTGCATGCCGCAACAGTGTGATGATGAGTACGGTTCACTATATCTATTTTTCTTATGTTATACTTCCTATTTTCTGAGGAAAGTCCATATTAGTTGTGTGAGTTGAGTAGCCCCTTCTTGAGTCATTTCCTTATGTATCATGTTCGAATTGTGGCCTATTGGCGCATTGTGGCATCATGTGAGACTATTGGTCATGTTTGGGGTGATTGGTTGTCTGAGCAGTTCATACTGGGTAAGATGAGATTTATAAATCTGGGATCGGTGTGATAAGATTATGTGAAGTATATTACAGGACAATTGCCAGTATTTGGTTAGTAAGGAGGTGATGATTTTAGTCAAAAAGGAGAGAATCAATGTTTGGTTAACTCTGCAGTTGGTTAGAATTTCTGCACATCTCCTCCTTGTGGTGGTATTGTCAGCATTATAGCAGGATGTGTGTGTGTGTGTATGTGTGTGTGTGTATATATATATATATATACATATATATATATATATATCCTAAGGTGCATTGGGAGCATCGGAATGGTGGAATTTTGTCTATTAAGGTTCGGGGAAATGTCATTGTGATTGGATAATGAAATATGCGGTGTATGGCGCTAAATTCAGCAAAAGTATGCAGTCATGTTATGGTACCTCGTGTGGTAGTTGATACGGTGATTATATATTGGAAATATGTCTGGTAGAGGAATTGCAGGTGTTGGAACTGGGTTCTAAGCTTATTGTATGGTTAAAAGAGGATATCTTCAGTTTTGATCAAGCTAATGTGCTCAACTGGGTTGTGGTAGCACGGGCAGGTGCACGAGGTGTTAAACAGTGATTTCAGATAACTCCATAGCAGTTCTTAGCACGTTCGAGGACGAACGTCTGTTAAAATAATGCAACGACCGGACCGGTTGTTTTGAGCTCTAGCGCGTCGTTCAGCAGTTTGAGGTCATGAGCAGCTCCGTTTCCGGTATTATGACTTATAGGTGTGGTCGGAATTGAATTTCAGGAAGTTTAGAGTTAATTTGGAAAGAAAATTCTCATTTCAGAAGCCTTAAGTTGGAGAAATTGACTAAAATTGGGATATCTGAGTAAACGACCTAGGAATCAGGATCTGAAGGTTCCAGCATGTTGGTATGATGATTTCGGACTTGGGCGTATGTCCAGATCGGGTTTTGGATAACCCGGGAGCGTTTCGGCGTATATTGGGGAAGTTAGTGTTTTAGAAGGATTTCATAAATTTGGGTTGGAAAGCATTTCAGAGTTATTGATGTCCGTTTGGGATTTCGAGCCTGGGAATATCTTCGTATGGTGATGCTGGAGTTGGGAGCGCGATCAGAAGTGAATTCGGATGTCCGTAGGTTATTTTGAAGTCATTTGGCTAAAGATAGAAATTTGAAGGTTTTTGAGAAATTCGACCGGAAGTGAAAATTTTGATATCAGGGTCAGAATGTGATTCCGGAAGTTGAAACAGGTCCGTAATGTCGAATATGACTTGTATGCAAAATTTGGGGTCAATCAGTTGTGATTTGACAGGTTTCGGCATCGGATGTAGAAGTTGGAAATTTCAAGTTCATAAAGTTTGAATTTTAGTGCGATTCGTGATTTCTGCGTTATTTGATGTGATTTGAGGCCTCGAGCAAGTCCGCATTATGTTTTGGAACAGGTTGGTGTAATTGGACGGGGTCCCGGGGGCCTCGGGTGGATTCCGGGTGGTTAACAGATCAAGTTTGGAGTTTGAAGAAGTGCTGAGATTGTTGTCATCTGGTGTGACCGCACCTACGAGGCTTTGGCCGCAGGTGCGGAGCCTCACGTGCGGCTTTGGCGCCGCAGTTGCGAGTTTTGGCTGGAGCTGAGGAAGTCGCAACTGCGGGAGTTTGGGCGCACCTACGGGAGCGCAGGTGCGAAGGTTGGATTGCAGGTGCGGAAATGAGGCCTGGGCAAAATGTTTTAAAACGAGAATTTTGACAATTGTCCTCCTATTTTCATTTGGTATGGGCAATTGTGGAGATCTTCAAGGAGGGATTTTTGTTATGGATCACAAGGTAAGTTATCCCAACTTTTTTTAAGTTAAATGCATGGTCTAGGTACAGATTTGAGTATGGGAATTTGTGGAAAATATGGAATTTTGAAGAAAACCCTAGAAATTTGGTAATTTGGATTCTAGCCACGAATTTGAGCATGAAAATTAGAGTAAATTGTATATTTGAGCTAGTAAGTCTATGGGTAGAGTTTATCTTCGATAAATTTCGGAATCCGGGCACGTAGGCCCGAGAGCGTTTTGGTCAATACTTCGAGCGGAGATGAGAATTTATATAGTCTGAATTTTTTCAAGTAGTAGGGTATATTTTCATTGGTTTGCCCGTTATTTGGCTAGTTTTGGAGCGTTGCGCATCAATTGGAGTCGTCGGAAGGGCTTGGGAGCCGGTTATGGAATTTCGGAGCGAGGTAAGTCTCATTTCTAACTTTGTGAGGGAGAATTGTCCCCATAGGTGAACTAACTAATTATGTGCTACTATTTGTGGGGGGTCTACGTACGTACGAGGTGATGGGAGTCCGTGCATAGCTATTATTATGCTTGTGTCCGGGTAGTCTAGGACCCACTAGCATGCCTTACGTGTTGTACTTGTGATCTTGCCAATAATATTAGACTGTTAATGCTATCGAATTAGTAATTGATTACCTAAGAAGGTTAGAGTTTAGTTTTCTTAGTCATTTAGAAAGAGAATTGATTCTTCCTTGGATAATTGTGTTTCGGATAAATCTATAATGTTTGAAACCCTGTTGAAATTGGCAAGTAAATCCCCAGAAAGGTTTTAAATACTATTTTCATGTTCATTAAAAGGAGAATTCTATCACTTTATTGAACAACTAAGTTTCCTGATAAAAACAATGTGGTTTATTGGTGTGAATATGTGTAACTATGGGTGCCTAAGTCGCATGTATGATTCGCGAGCAGGATAACCTTGTAATTATGTATAACCGCGTCGCATGATCGATTCGCGAGCGGGGCGGATAGATGCATCTATGGTTCGAGTCGTTCGACCCTTGGCAGTGCACAGTTTACTATTGTTGGTTCGCGTCATTCGACCCTCGGCACTTTATTTGCGCATGTTAAATGCTGCGTATTTCCTGTGATTTATACATGTTTATCGGCCTAAGGAAATTTTTAATTGCCAGTTAAAAAGAAGAAGAATCGATGTGTAAAATGTGAAATAAGTCTGATGTTTCTTATTGATTATTATTTAATTTTCTATGATACTCATGCTTAGCACCTCACTTGATTATAATTAACCGACTTATAGCAAGTGCCTAATTCAACCTCTCGTCACTACCTCTCTGAGGTTAGGCGGGATACTTAGTGAGTACACGTTGTTTTCGTACTCATGCTACACTTGCTGTGCATTTTGTTGCACAGGTACCTTCATAGCAATATGGCTGACTTGGAGACTTGGACGAGCTGCATCACTCGGAGACGGCCCGCAGTCGGCAAAGTCTTCCTCTATGTATTGTATTTTCATTTTTTTTTCCTTGTCCAATTTGTATTTGGGACAAGCTTTGTAGAATATGTAAAATTCTTAGAAATTGCTCATGTACTTGTGTCACCGGGTTCTGGGATGTGTGATGTACTTTATTAAAATGGAGTATTGGACTGTTATTTTTACTTAATGAATTTTATTTAGTTGTTACGTGTTAAAGTGAAAGGTAATGATTTCAAAATTGCTAAAACAGGAAATTTAGCTTAACTATTTAATGATTAGCTTGTCTGACAGCGGTGTCCGGCGCCATCACGACCTTATGGATTTTGGGTCGTCTTTAAAAGTTCGCAACTAAAACCTTTAAAAAAAAGTCTGATACAGACATCCCCTTTTTTTTTACGTCTGAGGCAAAAAAAAATTACTTATCCATGATCTCTTTCAAAATCACGATTGTCACTCTTCCCTTTTTTTAGGGTAGTGAGCGGATGTGAAGGCTGATAAACTTGAAGGTTATGCGAACATGAAGATATATCAAATCCCCGTAATTCAATGCAAATACCTTGTATCCTCCTAAAAGATATTAATCATTTTATAGAAGACACCAATTTATCATAGCGGCTTGCTCCATCTAAATCAAATGGGATCCAAAGTTTAATAGAACAATAGTATCCAGCTCGATTTTCAAGTGTCGATTAAATGGATTACATTCCATCGTACTTAATTCGGACAACGATTGGGGGATTATGTATCTTTTGAACTTATGCGACTGAACTCAGAATAAAACTCTAAGCTGCCTACGTACCTCGGTGAAGAGGATCAAGTCATACCGTAGTTCAGAATGAGTATTTTTTTTTATGTCCTAACTTTTTCTTGGGACGCGTCATTCGAGATTTTCAACCTAGCGGACTTTTTTTTTATGTCCTAACGTTTGCCTAGGTCGCCTCTTTCGTGGTTTTCAACCTAGCGGACTTTTTTTTTTTTTTTTTACTTTTTTAGGTAGGTCGTACACAGTTTAGACTCATGCGGGCCAGGAGTGTAGGAACAGGTAGTTTAGGCTAATGCTTCGAGGAGCGTAACACCTTCAAGGATAATACTTCTTCAGAAGTTTGCCATTGATAGGGTCAATTCTCATGCCATCTGCATCAACCAGCTTGTAAGCCCCACTTGAATAAGCTTCTTGCACGACATATGGCCTATCCCATTTTGAAGTGAACTTCCCTACAGGTTTATGGGAAGTAATAATGGGTCATTTTATGGCAAGGACTTGATCTTCTACTTGAAAGGATCTACGGTGAACTCTTTTATTGAAGGCACGAGACAATCGAGCTTGATAGCATTCAAGACTCTATTGAGCTTCCAACCTCTTCTCATCAAGAGCCTCTAACTCTGTGAAGTCGAGCATTTTCTTCATCAGTGATCCCTTCTTGAATAGCCAGTCGTAATGAAGGTATTTGACGCTCAAGTGGCAAGACGGCTTCAACTCCACAAACGAGTGAATATGTAGTCGCTTGTGTTGGCGTGCGGTGGGTCATCCTATATGCCCATAGATCATCTTCCATACGGTCATTCCAATCTCATTTGGATTTGGAGACGACTTTCTTTAGCAAGTTGCATAGAGTTTTGTTGAATGCTTCAGCTAGACCATTGGCGGCAGCATTTGTGATGACCCAAAAGGTCATCCCGTATATTTCTAGCTAACTCTGTGTTTCAAGGTCGTGAAAATCTCCTTCTATCTCACCTCGATTTGCGTGCGCAGCCCGGGCGCGTAGCCGGGAAGCCCTTATGTGAAAAACTGATAAAAATGATAATTTTGTATTAGAAATTTGAATAAATTTGAAGTCGGTCAACATTTTTGGTAAACGGACCCGGAGGGTCCGTAGGAAAATATGGGACTTGGGCGTATGCCCGAAATCGAATTCCGAGGTCCCAAGTCCGAGAAATGAATTTTTAAAGAAAATTATTTTCTGAAAAATATAAGGTTTTTGAAAAAATGAAATTTTATGTGAAACCTGTGGTACTGGGCCGTATCTTGGTTCCGGAGCCCGGTACAGGTTCGATATGATTTATATGTGTTATCTATGAAGTTTGGTAAGAAACGGACTTGGTTTGACGTGATTCGGATCAAAAATGCAAAAAAAACTGAAGTTTTGAGAATTTTCATGGATTTTGAGGTTTAATTCAATGTTTATGATATTATTTTGGTGTTTTGATTACCCGAATAAGTCCGTAGGATGTTTTTGAGGTTGTGTGTATATTTAGTTTTGAGCCCCGAGGGCTCGGGTGAGTTTCGGGTAAGTGTCGGAGTGCAAAACTTGGTAAAAATCTGGTGTTTATTGTTGTTGGTGGTGTCCAGGTAATTGCCCTATGCTAACGCACTCAAGGGAGTGCGAAGGCAAAGGGTAGTGTGGGGTCTGGGGGTCTGGGTAAACTATACTCTATGCGAACGCAACCCCATGGGTGCGAACACGGACCTATAGGGAGAAGACCCTATGCGAACGCATCAACCAGTCACGAACGCATAGGGTCAAAAGGTCTGGGAGGCTGGGTGGTGCGAAGCCTGTGCGAACGCACCAGTTGGGGCGCGATCGCGGAGGGTAGGTTAGGATAGCCTGTGCGAACGCGGAGCACATGCTGCGAACGCACTGAGTATGATCGCCCAGCTATTTCTAAGTCTAAAAAACAGAACACTTATACGGGAATTTAGCCATTTTTCATAAACTCCTTCTTCTCCACACCCCATAGGCGATTTTTGAAGAGCTCTATCACCATAACCTCTTAGGTAAATAATTATAACCTTGTTTTCTTCCATTTTCATTAACACCCATTAGATTTTAGGTAAAAACATGGGATTTAAGGTAGAAAATTAGGGATTTGGGTAGAGTTAGGGCTTTTTGATTATTTGGGAATTTGACCTCGTTTTGGGGTCAGATTTCAAAATAAATTATATATTCGGACTCATGGGTGAATGGGTGATCGGGTTTTGGTCCGAACCTCGTGTTTGGACTAAGCGGGCTGGGGCAAGTTTTGGAATTTTAGGAAGAATGTTGAGAATTCTATAATTAAGCATTGGAATTGAATTGTTTAGCATTTATTGATGTTATTGGGTCAATTATGTCTAGATACGATTGATTTGGAGTCGGGTTCGAAAGGAAAAGCGGTGCTAGAGGCTTGATTTGGATTCTTGGAGTCGAGGTAAGTATCTTGCCTAACCTTGTGTGGGGGAACTACTCCTTAGGATTGAATGTTCCTTGTTGATTGTAGTCCGAGTTTACGAGGTGACGAGTGTGTACTCAGACTTATTTGCAATTAGATTGGCCATTTAGGATTCGTAGGTTCTTATATTACCTGTGTATGATTTGTAATTGTTACATTGGAAATCCTTGGTTGTTAATTTCATCCCTTCCTGTTTAAATTAGAATAATTTGTTTTTGGATTCCTTCGTTGGCTATTTGACCTTACTTGACTTAACTGATCTACTTCCCTTATCATCATGCTATATTTTCTTCCTAACTTGCCTAATTGATTATAGTTAGTGTCATCTAGCCTTATAGTGGACTAGCCGTAGTTGGAACATCTATTCGTTGGAGTCAAGCATGCCCGTGAGTCTTACATTGTGATTTATATGACTATTCCCTTAAGTGCTACTTAGGTCTAATTTTTAGACATTTATGTTATTGGTATTTCCTTGATGTTGCCTATTACTGGGCCTTTGTTGAAGTTGAGTTTATTCCGTGAAGTTAACTGTTTAGGTGAGATTGGTTATAGTTGTTTCCCTTGCCGGGATTGTGTGATTTCTCTTATTATTCCATTGTTGATGATGTTGTTTTCCTTGTTGACTCCCTTGCCAGGATGTTATGGTTCCTATTAGCGTTTATACTGTTAATGATATTGTTTCATTGTTGACTCCCTTGCCGGGATGGTATGATTTCTATTGTTGTTTATATTGTTGATGATACTGTTTGCGTTGTTGACTCCCTTGCCGGGATGGTATGATTTCTATTGTTGATGATACTGTTTGCGTTGTTGACTCCCTTGTCGGGATGTTGTGATTTATGGTTCTTATTGTTGATTTCCCTTGTTAAATTATTGTTTATGTTATTTAGCATGAGGGGACATTTTGTGCCATGTTGATGTTATTTAGCACTAGGGGACATTTTGTGCCATGTTTATGTTATTTAGCACGAGGGGACATTCCGTGCCATGTTTATGTTATTTAGCACGAGGGGACATTCCGTGCCATGTTTATGTTATTTAGCACGAGGGGACATTCTGTGCCATGTTGATTTTATTTAGCAAGAGGGAATATTACGTGCCATGTTGATGTTATTTAGCACGAGGGGACATTTCGTGCCATGTTTATGTTATTACACGAGGGGACATTTCATGCCATGTTGATGTTATTTAGCACGAGGGGACATTCCGTGCTGTGTTTAGGTTATTTAGCACGAGGGGACATTTTGTTCCATGTTTATGTTATTTTAGCACGAGGGGACATTCTGTGCCGTGTTTATGTTATTTTAGCACGAGGGGACATTCCGTGCCGTATTTATGCATTATTATTTTCGTTGTTCCTGTTTGCTATTTACTGCATTTATTGGCAAGATTTGATATTCCTCCTGTACTGCATGGTAATTTCTGAGTTACGGACTGAGTTTCGGTGGATAAATCTTGAGGAGATTTTTATCTAGGGATTTTATTGAAAAGTATTATTTAAAAAACAATGGTTTTGAAATGATTATATTTGAATGACTTTTACATCGAAGGTATATTTGTAAATCACTAGCCTTGCCTAAAATGATTTTTGGAAGTCATTTATTGGGAAAGCATCTTTGGGAAATTTCGTATTTTGAAAGAAACTATGTTTTACGTAATTCTCTCTATTAAATATACTTATATCTACTTTTGGAGAAAGTATGTTTTCAAAGGAAACTCTTCCATACTAAAATGAGTTTATTTGCAAAAGTTTTTCATATGAATTGTTGTTTAAATATTTCTACCAGTTATGGATCTTAATGGCTAAGGCCCGATGTGAACAAACCGACGTGGAGTTGAGTTATTGGTGTTCTCTATTGTATTGTGTTTCCTTTCGATTCGACTTGTTTTGTTGTCCATCTTTCTGTGTATTTTTGTGATGTTTCGTGATTGATTTCTGTAATTTCCTTCCGCTTTATATTGTCATTATTGTGAATTATTCTGTGAAGTCTTAGATAGATGTCACGTTCAGTCATTTCTATATTCATGTTATTTATTTTGTAGACTAGTGGTGTCTTGACTAGTCCTCATCACTACTCCACCGAGGTTAGTCTTGATACTTACTAGGCACCGCTGTGGTGTGCTCATACTATACTTCTGTGCATTTTTGGTTGAACAGATCCAGGTTTTGTTGTTAGTAGTTGCACGGATGATTGCTGAGGAGACTCAAGGTAACATGTTGCTGCGTTCGCAGGCATCAGAGTCACCTTCTTTGTATTTATTATTCATACACTGTTGTATTTATTTCCAAACAGTTGTACTTAGAAGTTATAGAAGATTCGTAGAGCTTATGACTTGTATTACCGGTTTTGGGAAAGTTTGTACAACTCTGTCAAGATTTCTATATCGAGACTTTTAGTTTTCCTTTTATTATTGTTGTTATTCAGTAACGGTTAGGCTTACCTAGTCCCTAAGACTAGGTGCAATCACGATACCCAACGGAGGAGAATTTGGGTCGTGACAGCATTGTACATAGAAGAGTTACGTTGCTTGAACCAAAGAGTTCGCAAATCTTGTTCATCAACCTATTGTCAAACGGTTTGTCATTATCCGTAATTATGTAACGAGGAATGCCAAAGCGATAGATTATGTTTACTCGGATGAAACTTGCAACATTTTCCTTCTTTACCTCCTTAAGAGCAACAACTTCAGCCCATTTGAGAAGTAGTCAGTTGCAGCCAAGATGTATAGGTGCCAACCAGAGGACTTTGGCAGTGGTCCAATAACATCCAATCCCCAAGCGTCAAACGGCCAGGATGCAATAGTCGGGTGCAACACTTCAGGAGGTTGATGAATAAAATTCGCATGGAATTATCAAGCCTTGCATCTTCGAGCGTAGTCCAAGCAATCTTTTACCATCATTGACCAATAATATCCCATCCTTTTTATATGGAAGTGGAGCTTTGGTCCAGACTGGTCTGACCCACATAACCCAGAATGTGCCTCTTGCAAAGCTTGGAGTGCTTCTTCTTCCCCTAAGCATCGCAAGAGTACTCCCTTGAACGACCTTCTATATAGAGTATCTTTGTAGTAAAGGAATCGAGGTGCACGACGAAGGATTTCAGTCCTTCTCCTCGATTTGTCTGGATGTATCCCATAGCATAAGTAGTCGATAATGGGTTGTCGCTATTCTTCTTTCTCAACTTCAGAAACATCGACAAGATGCTTGAGTTCATTTTCTTCACCTTCAGCCTCATTTGGCAACGATACTACCCATTTTTGGCAGACAGTAGCTTGTGCTTGATCAGGAAGGGTTAATGATGAAGTTAGGGAAGCTAAAGCATCAGCCTTCTTATTTTCTTTCCTTGGCACATGCTGAATAGTCACATCACCGAGCCACCCCTATCGACCCGAGCCCAAAGAAGGAAAAGAACGGACTGTGCCGGGGATGCGGCTCGGGTATAGTAGGTCTCGTATTCCGTATGTACATGTTCCTGCGGCTTGGTGCCACCTATCGACCCCGACCTCTTTTCATTTGTTTTGGATATTACCAAAACTAACTATTAACTTTTTTGCGTAATCATGATATGGGCGTAGTTCAGGCTTCTTGACCTCGTAACTACCCAGAAGCTGATTGACCACTAACTGAGTGTCACCAAAGACTTGCAATTGCAACTGCTTCATTTCGACAGCCATTTCAAGCCCAAGTATTAGTGCTTGATACTCAGCAACGTTGTTAGAGCAGATTTGCATCAACGTAAAAGAGTAGGGCAGAACTTCACCTTAAGAAGTGACAAATACTATGCCAGCACCAACTCCTCCGTGATGTGCAGCACCATCAAAGTACATCTTCTATGGAGGCTGAACTTCAATGACCATGGTGTTCTTATCAGGTAGTTCGTCAGTTAGCTCCCAATCATCAGGTATAGGGTGATCTGCCAAGAAGTCCGCTAATGTTTGTCCTTTTATAGCCTTTTGTGGGATGTACACGACTTCAAATTGTTGAAACTGGAGGTACCACCTTGCTACTCGATCACTAAGGACAGGTTTTGACATCACAAACTTGATGGGATTTGCTCTAGAAACCAAACGAACGACATGAGCTTGAAAGTAGTGCTTCAACTTTTGGATTGAGAATACTGGCGACAGACATAACTTTTCAATTAGCGAATAATTCAGCTCATTTGGTGTCATCATCCTGCTCAAGTAGTAAAGGGAGATTTCTTTACCTTCACTATTTTCTTGGGCCACCAACGCTCCAACAGACCTTTCTTGTGTTGAAATGTATAGTATCAGCGGCTTTCCAAGTATAGGGGCTGCCAAAATTGGAGGCTTCATCAAGTAGGATTTAATTCTCTCAAAGGAATTGCTACACGCTTGGTCCCATTTGAAAAGGACACCTTTCTTCATAAGGCGGCTGAATGGTTGGCACCTCCCAGCTAGGTTTGAGATGAATCTCCTAAGGTATGCTAGCTTTTCTTGCAGACTTTTCAATTCGTGAATATTGCGGGGCTCAGGCATTTTCAAGATTGTATCTACTTTATCTTGATCTATTTCAATCCCTCAATGTCGGACAATGAAACCCAGGAACTTTCCGTAGGTAACTCCAAAGGCGCATTTTAATGGATTCATCCTAAGTTGGTATCTCCGGAGCAACTCAAACACCATTCTCAGGTCTTTCAAGTGGTCGCTTTTCTTTCCTGATTTCACCACCAAGTCATCAACATAGCATTCGACATTCTTGTGGAGAAGCTCATCAAAGATATTCTGCATAGATCTTTGGTAAGTAGCACCAGTGTTCTTCAAGACAAAAGGCATTACCTTGTAGCAATAAATACCCTTGGGGGTACGGAATGCAGTAAGCTCTTCATCTTTTGGCGCCATGCAAATTTAGTTATATCCTGATGAACCGTCCATAAATGACATTGCCTTGTACCTAGTAGTAGCATCAATCATCAGTTCTGGAATGGGAAGTGAGAACTCATCTTTCGGACACGCATTGTTAAGATCCCTAAAGTCAATGCACACTCGAATCTGGCCATTTTTCTTCCTTACAGAGACAATACTTGAAACCCATGTTGGGTATTTAACTTCATGAATAAAGCCAGCTTCGATGAGTTTGTTAAATTTGGTTTCAATCAAGGGAACCAAGTCCGGCCTAAAACGCCTTTGAGCTTACTTAACAGGATGAGCGTCATTCTTGACCGCAAGGTGATGGACTGCCACTTTAGGGTCCAAGCCAGGCATTTCTTTGTAACTCCAAGCAAAGACATCCCTAAACTCCTTGAGTAATTCAATATAAATGCTTTCTTCGTCAACTTCTAGTAAAGCACTTAGGTAGGTGGGTCTTGGTTCTTCATCAGTGTCAAGGTTAACTTCTTTTAAGGCATCAACCGTTGCCTTCACCCCTTCTTCAAGTTCCGAGAGAGAATCTTTCGCATCTTCATCTTCTTGAGGGTCCTCATCATTGAAGGATATGTGATAACATGGTGAAACATCATCCAATTTCTCATCATCCTCCATTAGAGATAAAACACCTTGCTCGCTTTATGCAGTAAACTGATACGAAGAACCCACGCTTTCTTCGTCTTCATCATGTTCTTTAGTGTAGACCACAGTGTATGGCTTCACCTTCAGTACTTCATCACATGAAACCATGACTTTTGTTTGTCGCTTCATTCTAGAAGGAACCAAACTTTGGAAATTTTTAGAGATCTTCTGAATTTTGGGCGAAGCGGGTGTTCTTGTATTTTGATAATTTCTCTGGAACTTATTCCCCTTCTTTAATGGACCCAATCTCTCAAATACGGAAGTTCTCACAATTGATTTTCCAAGCTGGTCAAAGACGGAAGGCCTGTTAGAAGCGACAAATTCATTTTCTACAGTGATATAATTGCTACTCGCGCTTCTTATTGAGATACGCACTGGTGACGATTGCTTGTATCCCAAACCTTCACGTGGTTGCCTCTTACAGCTTCTGATAGGAGCTTCCCTAACTTTTACGGCTCATTGGGATTGTATCCAGCCTTTGCAAATAGCTTGTAAGCGTTAGGATCAAAAACTTCATTTGTCCGCTTTGTAGGGAGTGCCACTTTCTGCAGAGGATTTTGGGCTACAAATCCTACAAGCGGCTTCGAGGACAACTTTACTGCTTCAATTCGTTTTACCGGAAGAGTTAACTCCTTTAACATGTTAGGTTGGAGATTAGATGATTCGCCTTCATCTTTCTTCCTTTTAGGGACATATTGGAGCACATGACTTACTTTATTTTCATAAGACGCAATATCCCCTCTATGAGATCTATTCACGTTGGGTTGTACCTCCTCAATAACAACTTTGGCTTTACCAATTACCTCGACTCTTTTAGTTATGGGATCGTCATTCTTTCTTTTCATGCCATCATCAACTTTTAGCTCCTTCACAATGTGGTTCTTCAAGTAGAACTTTTCATCGGCGAAGTGTGACTCTTCCTCGGTGAATGGCGCATCATCGGCAACTATCTTCTTCTCGACTTCACCCTCGTAGTATTTTAAACATTGATGGTAGGTAGATGGAAATACTTTATTCTCATGTATCCAAGGCTTTCAGAGCAAGACATTGTATGAAGTCTTCGCATCGATCACATGCAGCCATGCACTTGATTGCATATCTTCAATGGTGATTCCCAGGCTGATCGCGCCTGTGGCTCTTTGCCCTCCTTGGTTGAATCCTTGGATCATCAAATGACTTTCTGAGAGTTCGTTCATGGGAATACCAAGTTTTTTCACAGTGCGAATTGGAAAAATGTTCACTGAGGATCCTCCATCAACAAAAATTCGATTTACCCTTTCATCACGCATATAGCCAACCAGGTACAATGGGCTGTTATGAGGTGTCACCTAGCAGAATATCATCATTTGTGAACGTGACTTTTTCCTCACAAGCATTAACTTCTTGAGGAGTGGACACGATAAGCTTTTCCGAAGATGGTGCCGACGGTAGGTCATCACTCCTTTCTTTCCCTTCGTCATTATGGAAACAAGAGGCATCAATACCCCCATGGGAAATCTTCGTGCGGAACCAACTTGGTAAAAACTTCTCCAAGGTCACTAGATGTCGTGGCTTTTGAGGGTGGTGCACCTCCACTTCCGCTTTCTTTACATGCTTAACTGGGTTCCATATCCTAGGTCTTTTCACCATTATTTTCCTCGTTGGTTGTTCCATTGATCCTTTTTGTGGGCTCCTTTTGTGGCGCCTACGACGAGTCACCAATGTCCAACTTTCATCATCCTCAGGTTGACCGTCTTCAACCTTGTAGTTCTCCAGTAATTCTTCATCTTTACTTTCTTTGGAACTACATAATTCGTCTGGATTGAATGAGCCAAATATGATAGAGACTTGGTTTGCGCTTGCTTTCTCATCTTCAAGCACGATCTTCTTTTCACGAGCCAAGTCCATAACTTTGTCCTTGAAGACAAAGCACTTCTCCAGAGGGTGGCTCACAAGTCGATGATATTTGCAGTAATTTGGGTCATCAATTTTCTCAGCTTCATTTGGCCGCTTCATCTCTAGAAGCTCAATGAGATTTAACTCGAGGAATTCTTCAAAAATAGCTAGCACATCAGAATCCAGAAATGGGTACTCTTTCTANGCGAGGTTCATAGATGGGCAACCTTTCATTTCCAGCAGAGGCCATGCTCAATTCCATGTCATGGGCACGAGTTGCAAGTTCTTCAAATGTGTTAGGCTTGATACCTTGCAATATGTAACGCAATACCCAATGCATACCTTGGATGTACATCTCTATGACAGAAGCTTCACTAAGCCTGTCTTTACAGTTGAGGCTTGCATTCCTCCAACGATTGATAAAGTCGATAACTGGTTCACTCTTCCGTTGACGAGTACTTGTGAGTTCTATCATACTCACAGTACGTCTTGTGCTATAAAAGCGATTGAGGAATTCTTGCTCTAGTTGATCCCAGCTATCAACAGATCCAGCCTCGAGGTCCGTGTACCAATCAAAATCATTTCTTTTTAATGAGCGGACAAACTGTATGACGAGGTAATCTCCACAAGTCCCAGCATTGTTGCATGTTTCAACAAAGTGCGCCACATGTTGCTTTGGATTTCCTTTGCCATCAAACTGTTGAAATTTCAGAGGTTGATAGCCAGCAGGCATCTTCAACATATTGATCCTTGAAGTGTACCATTTATATAGGTAAAGGAGGACTTGGAAGAAACTTCATATTTGTTTCTTATAGTCCCTTCAATAAACTCCTTTAGTTGATTGATTGGAATAATCCCTTCCGAAGAGACTGAAATTTCCTTAGTGGATGCAACTTGTCGTGGGGGAGCATCAATCTCTTGAACTTTTGGGATTTTTCCAGGAGCATAGGTGGATTCTTCTTCCATCAAGATTCCCACCCTATCTGTTAGCTTATCGATTCTAGCATCTTGATTTTGCATGCACTTGGTCAAGCCAGCGATTTCTTCCGTCAAGTTTGTCAACTAATCCTCCACAGATGAAGTGTTTGTCACCATGGCTTGCATGATTGTCACACCTCTTAGGTTCCCACACAACCCTATTGCACGGTTGAGTTAGAAGAGTTTTCCCAATTGAAGTGACATTTTGAAAAGGGAATATTTTTTTTATTTAGAGTCGCCACTTGGAATTGAGTTTTGGTGTTCCAAGTCACCTTTTATTGAATCCCTTATCAAAAGAGAGATTTGACTCCTAATTTATGGTCTACGAAACAGAAGACTGAGTAAGGAATTTTGTTGACCGAGGGGAAGGTGTAAGGCACCCCTCATGTCCCGTGGTTCTAGCACGGTCGCTTTATTGACTAATATAAGGCTTAAATCAATTTCTATCTATTCTTGTATTTTTATTAATTATGGCTTATTTATTGCCGCATAATTAATTATTTTACATATATCTTTTTTTTTGTGTGTGTGTATTTTCACTTAGGTGCGGTATGCACACAAGGTATTCTTCTTTAAAATTTGATGTTAAACCAAGATACGGAATGTACACATGGTTATAACACAATTATTTTTAATTTAAAGGCGCCGAGACGCGAGATGCGCACACGACCCTTTTATTATTTAGCATATCAATCCAAGGTTCGGGTATGAACACATGGGCTATTATTTAAAGTACATTTAAAGACTTTCTAGCATTTTAGAGTATTTCAATTATTTTGTCTATTTTTTATTCGAGATATATTTTTACGTATTACAACAAGTCTTACATTAGTGCCTAACTCGAATCAATATACTCTTTGTGAACCTTCTTTGTTAAAATCGACATATAAATGCGAGCATCAAGTGGCCAAAAAATTCAGCCATGACATTTTTAAACAGTTAATGCAAAATCAAGACTAAAAGTTGAAAATATAGTAATTTGACTATCACAATCATGAAATCACTTCTTGACATCAAAACAGGAAGCAGCAAACTAACAATTCTTGAAACTATTTCAAACAAAAAATTATACTAAATGTCAAAGAGAGTAAGTAATCCAAAAAAAAAATTTAACGTAACTTTAGTCACTTTCTTTATACCCTTTTTACTATTTTTGTTTTAAGACTAATAATGGACCAGATTAAAAAGTTACAGAAGTAATTTAAGCTTACAAAAAATACTTTTTTTTTTCAATAGAACTTTACCAACAGGGATGAAGGATTTTTGTCCGAGACTTAAGACCGACATTCACTCTTTAAGCTAAAATGCATTTTTATTTTTAACTGATGCTCTTACGAGCCTAAATGAAAATATACCTCAACTCTAGTTTAGAACACATGCGATACAGTTACGTCCTCGACATAACATTCATACCAACTTAACAATAGATAAGGCGAATATTAATTGGAAAGCTTCATTCATTCATGGCATATTTAGAGCAGAACAAGCAAGAAATAGACTTTTTATTAGTCTCATGTTGCTCACAAACTTACTGTTAGAACGTTCACATAAACAAACAGTNAATCAAGACCAAACATTCCATTTTGCACATCCAATTTGTGATTTGCAGAAAAACCTACAAGCCATCACAAACAAACAAAACGAACAAAAATTTTCTGCCCCAGTTTGCATTAGGAAATTTTTGTGAGTTATTGAAAACACATTAAACTATCTTTTCTATTGCAGAATAAAGAATTGGAAAATACACTTTTTTTTTAATAATAATAGGGGATGTCGTACCCAGTGTTAACTAGAATGAAGGCAACCAGGGGATGTAGTACCCTATGTTTGCAACAAAATGACACTTGTGGAGTTTTGAAATTCTACTAAGGAATGTCGTACCCTATGTTTGGCCAAAAGTAATGCAACCAGGGGATGTAGTACCC
>ML402190.1:0-23559 GCA_005239525.1 Nicotiana knightiana | reverse complement strand
TAGGTAGAATAAGGTAAGAATCACAATTAGGCAGCAAATTATGGAACTCAGAACCAATTAGAGCAAAATTAGTGCAAATACTCCCCTGATTAAGGGAGTTAACTTCAAATGGTAAGAACATGTAATAAATAAGGAAAGAAATCAAAGCATAACAAATAAGGAAACAATTCAAATAGTGCAAGTATAAAACATGTAATTAGGACTAGGTACATAAGGTTCTAATTAAGGAAATATCATAAGAGTCAATTAACAGCATATTCAACCATAAAATAAGGTGAGAAAATAACTTAGAGGTCAAAAATCAGTAAAAGATATCATCACAGGAAATATGTAAAAGGTGTTAATCATAGAAAATTAGGGATTCAAATAGGAACAGTACTGATTAAGGGAAAAATTAACACAAAATTTCTATGAACAAACAGAATAAACACATAATAGGCAAGAAGAAGTAAAATCAGAAACACAGTAAAGTAAGAATCACATAGAATCAGGGATTCAACTAGAGAAGATAGAACTGATTAGAGGAATTAATAGAATAAACATAATATAAGCGGAAGAAGCAAGAATCAGAAACCCTACTGAACATAATAGGGTAAAATCACAGAAGCTCAGAGTGTTCATGAGAAACTAGCACACGAACATATTATCAAAGACAGACTCAAAATTATAACAAGTTTTAAAACTAAGGTTTTATGATAACAAGTTATGACTAAAAATCAATTTTAACAAAAGGTCATTTTAAACATCAGAAAACAACATTAAAAGACTAGAAATATACTTTGAAGAAAAGTTCCGGAAACCCTAATGGAAAAATAAACCGTCGCTTTGAGAAATCGAAAGGTTTTTCATGAAACAAACGAAAATAGCTCAGAAAGACCCCAGATCTGTTATCATAACCCAGAAATAGAGAGACCGTCTTAGAAACCCATATGATTAGCCGAAAAAGGAAAGATCTTACTCGATCGAGCCATGGTGGCCTGAGAATAGTGAGCACAGGCCCAGGGGTGAGTGGAATGGCCACTGGTCCCGTGAGGACCTCAAAAAAGGCAAGAAGGGTTAGGGCAGAGAGCGTTTGAGAGAAGAAGAGAGGAGATGAAGGCGGAGTGTGAGAGGAGAAATGGGAGAATGAGGGTTGGAACTTTTCTTCAAAGTATATTTCTAGTCTTTTAATGTTGTTTTCTGATGTTTAAAATGACCTTTTGTTAAAATTGATTTTTAGTCATAACTTGTTATCATAAAACCTTAGTTTTAAAACTTGTTATAATTTTGAGTCTGTCTTTGATAATATGTTCGTGTGCTAGTTTCTCATGAACACTCTGAGCTTCTGTGATTTTACCCTATTATGTTCAGTAGGGTTTCTGATTCTTGCTTNGGAGAATGAGGGTTGGGGGGGGGGGGTAGACTAATTATGGAAATAGGGGATCTGGTCTGTTGATCAAAAATTGATCAACGGTCCAAATTAAACAAGACATTGGATCGGGGGATTAATGGATTTGGGCTTGGGGTATTTGGGCTTGATTTAAGCAGGTTTGGGCTGGTTATTGCAATTATAGCCAAAAGATGTCAATTTGGATAATTATGAAATAATTTGATCTTATTAGGACCATAAATAATGAATTAAAACAAGAAATGCCTTTGAAATCATTTGTTATGCGATTTTGTAATTATTTATTAGAAATAAAATGCTAGATAAATTTGACAAAATATATGAAAATTATGAAAAAGTACCAATCGTTGTTAATGCATGATTTTGAAGGTACATATGCAATTTTAAAATATTTTGGGAAAAATTGGGTATCAACACTTGTACCAAGTAATCAGATAAGTACCTTCTATCATCGGAACATTTCGCACATCAAAGAAGTTTGCTATTTTCACAAAAGACAGCCGCAGGGCCAAAAATCTATCAAGCACCCAAGAACTGTCCTCGACAGCCACTCCATTGAGTCGCCAAAAACTCGAAGACATAAGACCTCAGGGCCGGAAAACTTTGAGCGCATAAGCCCTCCTCTAGGAAATATTGACTCCGACTCAGGGAAGGCAATATTGACTCCGACTCAGGGACAGTCCTCGACTATCAGCTCATCGAACTATCTAACTCGAAGCCGTAGGACCTCAGGGCCGGAAACTTCGAGCTCATAAGCCCTCAACGAGGCAATATCAACAGCATAAGCCCTCCATGGAGCAATATCAACTCTAACTCAAGGACTGACCTCAACAATCGACTCATAGCCGTAAGACCTCAGGGTCGGCAAATTCAAACTCATAAGCCCTCCATAAGGCAACATCAGAACTGTAAGACCTAAAGCAAGGCATGTACAAATTTGTAAACCTTAAAACATGCATAAACCACATATCAAAGTCAAGGCTATATATCGACCTTGTGAGACCCAAAATGCATACCATCAATATAGACGCCATGGCTATCTCATTCAGGAACTAAAAGGCTACGGCCAAATACAATAACCACCGTCATAAGGCTCCGGCCAAACTAACGCAAGTCAGATTTAATCGAAACCCGACTCGGAGACTAAGCCCAAAATAGTTAACCAAAGCGCCTCAGGGCCAAAAAAGCATAAGCGCATAAGTCGCCTGCTAGTCGCATCGACCTTACGCGTAAGATCCCAAGTCGCCAGCTACAGGTCATACCGACCCAAAGAGCCTCAAAGGCAAATTTAAAAACCTGAGGGCCGTTGAGCTCGAGTCAAAACTCGACTCGGAGACTAAGCTCGAAACAGTTAACCAAAGCACCTCAGGGCCAAAAAAGCATAAGATCCCAAGTCGCCAACTAGTCGTATCGACCTTACGCGTAAGAGCCCATGTCGCCAGCTACAGGTCATACCGACCCAAAGCACCTCAGGGTCAATTTAAAAACCCGAGGGCCGTTGAGCTCGATTTGAAACCCGACTCGGAGACTAAGCCCAATACGGTTAACTAAAGCGCCTCAGGGCCAACTGCGTAAGGGACCAAGTCGCTAGCTACACCGAAGGTCGTACCGACCTAAAGCGTAAGAGCTCGAGTCGCCAACTTAAAAAGCCTCAGGGCCAATTTATAACCCCAAGAGTTTTATCTCAAAGTCCAATTCATCCGGCTAACTATCAACAAGCAAATCAAACCAAAGAATCTTTCATATATGTGTCAGTGTTACAAATACATATTTACAACACTCCCACAGGAGTCTTATGCAAATAACAAAGCAGAATATCTAGTCTACTCTCGGGACCAACTCCCTCAAAGGCCCTTTGGACCAGCTCCGACGGCGGCCTTCAAAAATCAGCATCAACTCAAGAAGAAAGGGAAAACTTAGCGTCGATCTCACCCGCCTCGACCTGCTTTATCTCTTCCGAGAGGTCAAAGCCCCTAGCATGTATCTCTTCAAGGGTTTCCCCCCGAGACTTGCATCAGGCATATTCATCGCCCCTCCTCTCTTTAGTGGAAGCTCCTCTCAGCTCAGCCCGAGCATCGGCAGCATCTTTCAAATAAACGACCACTTTCCTATCGACCTTCGTATCTAGAAGACCGGTCTCGAGCTTGGCAACCCTGATCGACTACATTCAGCTATTTTCTTGGTCATTATGAAGTCGTATCTCGGGGGCAGAAGCCTTGGCCAAAGCATTCCTTTGACTCGAGGACCAAGCCCCCTACGGACAGCTATCGACAATCACTGATCGCCCATCAAGAGAAAAAACCTAAAGGTTTATTTTTAAAGTCCAAAATTTTGGACCAATTATCAACATGCATCACAGTCTATTCCAAAAAGATAAAAAGGCAAGAAATGACAAAGAACAGAGGCCTTTATATATAGTGAATATTCACAAAGGTATATTTTCAAGGCTCATGCCTGGAGCCCTTACACGAAGAAGAGAATGAATAAAAACCTAATCTGCCTTCTTTGAGACCTAGTCCGTCATTGTTATCGAGGACTTCGTCTTCTCCCCTCCCCTAGGGAATTTTCCTTCATCAACCCCATCAGGACTAGCATCTAAACCAACTATTTTCTCTTCATCTTCGACATCAGCTTCGTCTTCGGTAGAGAAGAGGAACTTGGCATCAATCTCGTCTGCCTTAGCCTGCTCTATATATTCCGAGAAACCAAAGCCCTTATCATAAATCTCCCCGAGGGTCTCCCTTCGAAATTTGCATCGGGCATGCTCACTACTTCTTCGCTCTCGATCAAAAGTCTCCCCCTCAACTCCTTCTGAGCATCGGTGTATTTTCCAATGTCTCGCAAATGTATATTTGGACCAAGAACAATCTTGGCTACGCTTTCGCCAGTATCACAACAAGGCATGTTGCCCCTAAATTATGAAAGCACTTAAGAACTTCAAGTGGGAAGATATCAAACTCCCACATGAATTTTTACCTAAAAAATATAACATATATGTGAAGTTACTTGGACTCGGATTCATGGAAAAGAAGAATTGGTGAAACATTTCCCAACATCGAGATTTATCTGTGACACAAGGGAATATCTTCGAGTTATCTTCTCTCCGCCAAGGAATAGCCCAATCGGCTCTATCAATAGCTATATCTCCTTCAGATGGAGGGATTTCAACTTGCGCTGCTTTCTCCCAATGGCAATCAACCTTCGCCTTTTCAATATCGATCGCTGGACCAACATATCAAGGTATGGGCTCGCGTCGGTCCACTACCAACGAAGATTTATCAGCCTCAAGATCAGATGACATTTCCTAGGGTACGAGGAGGCACTCCCCAGCTAAAGGGGGAACTACCGTTTCGCTCTTAGAAAAGAGTGAAGAAGAAGGGGTTTTCTCTTTTTGAAGGACTATTTTAGAAGTTTTGGCCATGACTGCGTTAATATTTCAGAATAAGAAGAAGAAAACTGGCGAAGAAAGCAAAAGCTGCAAAGTAGAGGTTTAAAGATGTTACAAAGGGTGAAAATTTGAAAAAGAAGGGTTGGAATATTTATAAAGTTTTTTCCAAGCGTATTAGAGAAGTTGAAAGGGCGATAAATAGCGGTTCAGGGGTTTTTCGAGAACCGTGCTATGTGCAACTTTTCTATCACATCAACTGATGACCTCTCATGACTGACGTCATGATGAAGATATCGAAGAGTAAAGAATTTAAGACCGTTCCTTATCATTTCATTCTAAGAAATGTGGGGATTATCTGTATACGGCTAAAATCGGAGAGCCCAATTTTACGGTCATTTCGACGCTTAGAAGGCTCGAAGGCCCGAGTTTTGGTATCAAGATACATATCTAAGGTCCTCGACCTCGAGGCAATACATATCGAGGGTCGACCTCGAGGCAGTACATATCGAAGGCCAACATAGAAAGGCGGGAAATCCCCAGGGGCAGGTGTTTAAAGTTGACAAAGTACACAAAATAGTACAAGCCCGTACTGTGGCATTAAATGGTTGTACCGACCATATCTCTTTACATTAATTATGCATGTACTATGTTGGGATTTTCTCTCATATATAAAGAGGACCCTTGTTACTTTGTAACATATATGATATTCAATACAAGAAAAAGAACATCCCCTGCTCTCTAACAAAAGCATTCTTTACAATTTCTTCATTAATTTATTGCTTCTCATTTATTGTGTTCTTGAATTATTCTTCATTAATTACTTGTTATTGATCATAAATATCCATTCTTAAGGCCTCAACACTGGATACTATTATCGATAGCCCCTAGTTAAGCTTCTAAAGCTCGACCCCGAGGCCTCTCCGACCATCCTCGAGATTGTCTCCCCGTTACCTGGTTTGCATAATTTCATTCCTTTCGCTCTTATTTTGCTTTTCTCAGTTCTTACTCAACATCTACTACCTAAGCAATCAGTGTCAAAATAGGTCACGTATTTTTAGAACCACATAATCAAATATAATTGTAATTACCATTTTCAAGGTAAACAATATATGACTTCTTGGTATGGTTGAACGAGGTGCCAGGGTATTTGGGTAATTTTTGGACCACCCAAAGCATGTTTGTGATGGTTGATTCTTGCCGGTGTCTGGTGTCGTCGTTCTTAAGAGGTGTGTCTTGCGTTCGCGACGAAGGAATTGGGCTGATGGGGTCATTGTTCTTTGCTTTCATGATAGAGGAGTCGCGTTCGTTGAGGTTGTGGCTGTTGTGCTTCACATTTGCTGATGGGGAGCCGTGTTTGCGAAGGAGCTTGGTCCCTAGGCTTTAACCTATCTGTTCGCATAGGCGCTTGTCGCGTTTGTGAAGAGGTAAGGCTATAAGCCTTCTTTTTTGTGTGGCTCCTGTCACTTTTGCAAAGGAGGATTTCTGGTGGAGGAGGATTTGTGCTTCGCGAAGGCGAGGCTTGGGCCGACTTCACGAAGGCTGGTGCTGGGTAGACTAATTAAGTGTGAAATTTCAGGATTTTACCTATTATTTCATATTTTTAACCCTATATTTCGAGAAGAGGCGGAGGGATTTTCACTACTACCTTGACGGTAAGTTATTTTCACTTGGATTTAATAATATATCTTGATTACACATGGATTTATACACTTAGAACATGGATTTTTAAAGAGAAAATTGGGGTCTTTATCTACAACTTAAGAGGGTATATTTTGGGTATTTGAGGATCGATTTGAACTCAGTTTTGGAATCAAATCACATATTTGGACTCGTAAGATTATCGTTAGGTGGGATCTACCCCTTAACTTGGGTTTTGACCATGTGGGCCCGGGTTGACTTTTGTTGCTTTTATTAAAGGTTGAAGCTTTATTATTTGAGATTAATTCATATGGCTTTACTTGACGTTATTGAGTTGTAGTTGACTAGATTCGAGTCGTTTGGAAGTTGATTTGAGAGAAAAAGCTATTTTGGAAGGTTGAATTTGTTATAGAGTGGAGGTAAGTCTCTTGCCTATCCTTGTAAGAGGGAATTATCCCCTATGGGTATTTACTACTTATTATTTGATCTACGAGCCACGTATATACAAGGTGATGAGCATATATCCGTAGCTAGGTTATGACCATATCCAGTAGAGTTTGGCTTATGATTAAGCCTTGTTTAGACTATGTGAATTTCATATCCATAATTTTATTGATTCTATGACTATTTGATGACTCATAATTATGATTAAGGGAATGCCTAAGGTTATACTTGTTGAATTTGGATTAAAGGATTATTTTGCCATGTTGAACTTTATTATAAATTCGTAGTCATACATTTGTCTTATTTGACACATGAATTGGTGGCTAAATGTCTTAATTCACTCATTTTAAAATTTTACGATTAGAATCATAAATGTTGAAATTGATCATTGAATTTTATGATAAACTGAATTATATGATTATCCATAACCATTGTTTAGATATATGAATTTTTATCTGCATATTTAGTATTAAGTCTAGTGCTTCTTAATTATATAATTTTATACACATATGTGTATTAGCAGATGATATATACATGGGTCCGCGATGTATTGCCACTAGAAATTCAATTTATTCTGCCTTTTCCTTGGGATTGTGTCACGACCCGAATCCCACCATAGGGGTCGTGATGGCACCTAGTCTCGAAAACTAGGTAAGCCGATCACTTATCAATATTTAAATCAGTAAAACATAATAGAAGAAGCAAAGTTTAACATAAATGGAGAAATAGAGGTGATACAAGCCAACACATTGATAATAACAATATATCCCCATAACTAGGTAGTGCAGAGTCACGTGCTCTAACTGAATACATGAGAATATCCCACAATATAGTCCTGTTTGAAATACATAAACAATAGAAACAAAGTACGGAGGGTAACTCCGAGGTCTGCGAACGGAACAACAGGGATACCTTGAAGTCTTCAATAAGCACATCGCCTCCCTATCGATCTGCCCGATCCAAACTACCTAGATTTGCACAAAAATATGCAGAAGTGTAATATGAGTACACCACAATTGATACCCAGTAAGTATCAAGACTAACCTCGAGGGAGCAGTGACGAGGTTCAAGTCATGCGATACTTACTAGTCAAAATAACTTGTGCAATATATCAAGAGAAACTAATAACAGAATATATATTGACAACAAGATCAACAACCTCTCCTGAACGTGTGATAACAACTCAAAAAAGTAAATGCTCAATTTTGACAACTAGTCATCAAATAGAAACATAGGCGTATAGCACCTCATGCCCACAATTCAGCTACATAAACAATAGCCACCTGTATTATTCCGCCATGATAACAACAATATCCTGCCATGTCACTTTCGTTTAATAATATCCCACATTGTCGCTCTGGTTTAACAATATCCCACCCTATCGCTCTTGTTTAACAATAATATTCCCCGTCATAATAACAACACCAATCATAATCACATGGCAGAAACCTCATGCCAGCACCCCCAAATAAGCTGCTCAACATGTCCACATGTGACACAATATCACAAAACATTAATACAACATTTCATCAATATATAACCTCACAACTTATAAACAAAGTGCACAAAGACATGACAATAACATAAAAGTGCTGGGTATTCAACAATTAAAGCATGACTATGACTAAGTCAAATGTAACAATCATGATCATGTAATCACTAAGTGGTATAAGCATATTTCATGTAAAGTACATTATCAAATTAATGCATTTTAATATCCTACGATCTAATCCATCTATAAACCGTGCATAACACCCGCGTACATGCTCTTCACCTCATATACACTTTGTTTTTCACGTAACACGGATAAACAAATAAGTCCAAATTCTAAGGGGTATTACCCCACAAAAGATTAGGTGAGATACTTACCTCAAATAAGTCAAATCAACACTCTAAAAACCCATGCCTGTCAAATCCGCCTCTGAACGGGTCGAATTTAGTAAGAAATAACTCAATAATATCACACACAACTATAAAAATTGATTTCAATTAAGAAAGCTCTGATTTTTAACAAAAATTAAAAAGTCAACCCGGGCCGCCCTCCCGGAACCCAGTGAAAGTCATAAATTCTGAACACCCATTTGAATTCGAGCCCAATCATACAAGTTTTATCTAAATCCGATTCCGAATCGGGGTTCAAATCCCCTGTTTTTATTTTAGAAAAGTTTTTCAAAAATTCCTCATTTTTTTCACTTAAATTCATCAATCAAATGCAAAAATCAGGGATGGAATCACGAATAATCTTCAAATCCGAGTCAAGAATACATACCCCAATCCAAATTGTGAAAATCTCCTAAACAATTTCCCAAATCGAAGCTCCCAATCTCAAAATATGATAAAATAACTTGAAACCTTGAAATAGAGTATTAATCTATCTGCCCAGAGGTCCCTTTCGCGATCACGAGACCTACTTCGTGATCGCGAATCACCAATCAAAAGCTGCCTCAAAATACACTACGCTAATGCGACTATATGAATGCGATCACAATTCATCAATCACCTAAGATAATGTGAACGCGACTGCTTCACGCGAACGCGAAGAACGAACCGCTGATGTCCCCTGCCTGACACAATCCCTACGCTAGAGTGACTAACAACCGCGAACGTGAAGCTTCAGCTCCATAGTGACCGTGATCGCGATCTCACCAACGCGAACGCGAGGCACATAAGGGTGCTAGCCACAAAAGACACTACGCAATCGCGATAACCCTTCTGCAATCATGATTAACACTAGAACACCAGAAGAAAATTGATTCAACACACAGGTAAATGGTCTGAAACCCTTTTGAATCACACCTGAGGACCCCATCTAATCACACCAACCAATTCCCAAACATAACATGGACCTACTCGAGGCCTCAAATCACACAAAAATAATTTCAAAACTACGAAGTGCACACCACTTCAAGCCTAATTAACTATTTCAATTTCCTGAATTCCAAAATTACGCCGAACATGTCTAAACAACTCGGAATGACGTCAAGTTTTACAACACAAGTCATAAATCACCATACAAACCTATTCCAAGGCTCGAATCCCAAAACGGATATCGATAACCACAAAGTCAACTATGGGTCAAACCTATGAACTCTCCAAGACATCAAATTTCCAACTTTCAAAAATTAGCCTTAAAATCATCTAGGAACACCAGAAATCAAATCCAGGTATATGCCTAAGTCCAAAGTAATCATCCGGACTTAACAGAACCATCAAACTTCGATCACGATCAAATACGCAAAAGTCAAACTTGGTCAACACTTCTAACTTAAGCTTCCAAGTTAGGCGCTAAGTGTTCCAAATCAATTTGAAATCTTCCCGAAACTAAACCAACCACGTATGCAAGTATTAATACCTCATAGGCTCATACTCTCTCCATTTCAATTTATGTTGGATGAGCACGAAGTTTAAGAAAAGAGAGAAGACTTTTGAATTTATGGTGTAAAATAAAGCACATATAATTTGTGTG
The DNA here is from genome assembly GCA_005239525.1 of Nicotiana knightiana. NCBI lineage: Eukaryota > Viridiplantae > Streptophyta > Magnoliopsida > Solanales > Solanaceae > Nicotiana > Nicotiana knightiana. The sequence goes on along the minus strand of ML402190.1, from coordinate 13,236 downwards.
GCTATAAATCATTGCATAAAGATATATTGTTTCCAAATAAGGAAAGAGATCATTCTTTTTGGCACGGACTAAAAAGAAAATAGATTCACATAAATTGAAACGGAGGGAGTATAAAGATATTCAAGACCTCAAACCAGCGAACGAAATTCCAAAGCTCGAAACGACCAGTCTGATCATTACATTCTCCCCTTTTTAAATAAACGTTCATCCTCGAACGTGCCAGGAGTTGTTTCAAAGACATCAAATCATTGTATAAATCACCATGCATATATCCATGAGTGATACCGTCACCAATATCCACATAAGCCTGTCAACACAACCTAACTGAAGATTCCCTATTCAAACTTAGTCCATAAATCTTAAAACCCAATCTCCAACATTCAAGATTCTTTATAAGACCCGATTGTCGCATCTATACACTGTATATGTCTAACAAAGTTGCATCAAGACGTAACAATATTCCAAGATGTAATCACACGATATACCACATAACTTATATACCCATAGTAATAACTTCCGACTACAATAACTGCTTATTACTAAACCCAGTACCGGTAAACAACCACATATTAGATAAAACCTTGTTCTAAACCTTCACAACACTACTAATGATGTATGAAACATGTAGAAACTCATAACCACTCACCCAATCAATAATTCGTGGAGTTCTCTTTCCTGAAAAAAGCCAATGGCAAACTCTAAGTTGATTAACGACATTCTTATCCAGACATATCTTATCCAAGTCTAATTGCAGTAATTCCAGGTCCAATCGTCTCACCTCATCTAGTACAAGCTATTCGACCGGCAAGCCACACTAAATGTGTCACGACCCAAACTGATGGGCCGCGACGGGCACCTAGTGCCTTTCTCAATAGAGTACCAATGTAATATATCTTTCTAATTATACTATCATGGGTAAATGAGTCAGAAAGTTTGTTAAGAGATAACTAGAATAAAACATAATGGAGTTTTCAACATAGGACGGCCCGACATGATATACAAACTTATACATGTGACATACAAGCCTATAAAACCGAAATGATCATTTGTACACTCAAAACTTAGTCCCCCATAAAATCATCCATATACATGACAACTATCTACAAGCCTCTACGAGTACATAAATATCCTTAAGGCTAGGACATGGCCCCGCCATACCAATCAATACATGTCCAAAGCATATTGACCAAATAGGCAATTCCGGAGCAAGTAGAGTGTACCAACACCTTTAGGTGAGCTAATAGCCTACTAGGAGGACTTCCCCAACATATCTATCGGTACCTACAGGTATGAAATGCGTCATCCCCAGGCAAAAGGGATGTCACTACAATAAAGTACCGTGTATGTAAGGCATTAAAACGATATATAAAAGACTTGAAAGAAACATGGAGTAAAGGACTCAACCTGTAAGTCTGAATAGCTTAGTGAACCATGAAACCTTTATAGTGTCATGTATATTCATATAAATGTCATATCATGCATAGGTATATGTATATATAACATCATCTAGCCTCTGAGGGAATCCCATCATATCATCTCGGCCTCAGTGGTGAAATCATCAACGTATGCCAGCTAATCAGGCGGTGGTGTGTATATAATGCTGTAACCTCTCCCCATATCCTATATACATATAATATACGCATATATTATGTCATCTGGTCATGGGTCAATGTACATGTATAAATGAATGCAATGCATAATGAAGTAAGTCAATAAGATCTCTCGGAATATCATAAGATTAATATGCCTTCGTTTAATATCATGAAATAAACTTTATCAACTTACGTGTTTTTGAGGCCCATTTACAGACAATATAATAATAGGACATATGTGGAATCAAGAACATAGGCACCCCTAGTACTGCTAATAATAGAGTCGTTTGTGGAAGTTGCACGTTTGCTTGTTTCATTTGTATCGTATGGATCATGCCAAAAGGAAAGAAAGGATAACCTTAAAATACCTTATCACAATCTGTCTAATAACCATGTTGAAATCATCTCATCACACTTTAATCTACCAAAAATATAATAATGCTATCATTAATCTACGAAATATGCAACTATCGTAGGACGAACGGCAAACTTATTTTATATTAAAACAACCAGCATCTCTCAAGTTTTCCTAGCTTTCCCCAAGTTCCAAAAAACAAAAAGAAAAACATATAACCTTCAACTATATACTTTCAGAACCACAACATATCCAATAGCCCAACAACACAATTCACTCTACACAACAACAAGTGCACAAATGTCACCATTAGAGCTACTATTTAACACGACGAGTGGCAAGCTTGGATTGGAACCAAAACCCAACTCTTTTTCCCATATCCCATGTACTTAAAACACCATCAACAGTTCCAACATATAAATATAGATATATTGACATGACATTCCAACTTTATATCCATCATAAAACTAACATCAAACAACCCAACAGGATATAACAACAACATGGACAACTTCTAGGTGTTGTGTGGTTGGTTCTTCTCCTATTTACAACATCAAGACCAACATAACACAATAATAACATTATAACCAAGCTATTCCCCATGATTTCTAGACATATCAAGTCATATACACAACTCCAAAATAGTCTAATAAGAGACAACAACTTCTTATACAACTTCAAGTTCTATGTTGTAATTCTTCATCCAAATAACTTAACCAACACATACATATGCTTAAGCCCAAGAAATAGGGTGTTATAAATACCTTAAATAATCAGAACAAACTCAAACCAAAGCTTCCCTTAGCTTACAAGCACCCTTAATGGCATCATAACACCATATAGACTCTCTTCTACACTTAGGCTAACTTTTGAGGTTAGGTCTAGGTAAAACCACCTTGGATTCAACTTGGAACCTTGGAGAACTGCCAGAGAGGTGTTGAGAGAGTTTGGGAACTGTCCTTGGTCGAAAATGACAAAAAATGAGCCGTCCAACCATTTTAAAATGTTTAAGGGTTGTCCACCACCTAAGTGGGTCCCTTGGGAGCAGCTTGTGTGGTCTCGCAAAAATGCGAATATCACTCTACTTTAATGTTGTATTGACGAATAGTTTAGCTCCACTAAATTTGACATGATTTTCAGCACATTTATCAATGTAACTTGTGATAACGTTTGCCAACGTTTGTTCCACAACTCTCTTGACTTTAAAACATAACACACGAACATCATAAGACTAAAATAACTCTTAACATAACCTCATTATCATGTTAAGCACCCTGTTATTACCCCAAAATTACATGTTATAACATTCCCAACTTGCCAAATTTCGACGAAAGTTATTTTCTTCGATTCTCTTAGCTTCTTAACCTTCCAACTCTCTTGGTACTTGCATTTCTTGATCATAAATATTTGTAACCTCCAAGGTAACATGATTAACTTACTTTACGTACTTTCAAAGATGATCTCTGTAGCGACTCGACCGGTCATTTTGAATAATTTATACTTTGCTCAGTTATTTGAGGGCATGAGTAGCTCCGTGTGATGTATTATGAATTATGTGAATCGTCAATTTTGGTTTTCAGGTTATTCGGGATTGATATGGACGAATGATATTCAACAAGGAGCTTTAAATATGAAAGGTTTGACCAAGTTTTGTCTATTGAGTAATCGATCTCGGATTTGGATCTTTAAGGTTTGGTTAGTTCCATTAGGTGATTTTTGACTTAGGAGCGTGTTAGAATGTAATTTGGAGGTCCGTGGTAGAATTATGCTTGAATTGGCGAAATTAGAAATTTGGTGATTTCCGGTTGATAGTGGAAAATTTGATATAAGAGTCGGAATGGAATTCTGAGAGTTAGAGTAGGTTCATTATGTCATTTATGACATGTGTGTAAAATTTGAGGTCATTCGGATGAGGTTTGATAGGTTTCGGCATCCGTTGTGAAAGTTTGAGGTTTCAAGTCCATTAATCATGAATTGCTGTGCGATTCATATTTTTGTTATTGTTTGATGCGATTCGAGAGATCAATTGAGTTGGTATGGTATTTTAGGACTTGATGATACCTTTGGTTGAGGTTTCGGAGACCTCGGGTGTGTTTCGGGTGAGTTTTGAGCGAGTCTGTGCATTTTCGCAACTCTGGTATGGTTCTAGTGCCTTGATAACGTGGACCTCAGGAAATTTTTGCGGACAGCGGTGGAGGGGGCGCGGACCGCATAATTTTGGTCACGGCCGCGCTCCAGGGAAGATCTGCAGATTCGCTGGTCTGACTTCGGAAGCCTATATATTTTGATCTACAAGGAATTTTGAGATGATTCAAAAACGAAATTTGTAGCCCTTCATGTCTAGTTTCCATAAAGAAAAGAAATCATCATTTTGGACAAATGTAAAGAAAATGATGACCAAAATACTAAATCCTGGCAGTGCAGCCACCAAAAGTTCGGCCGCACCACTTTTTCGTGACCGCAGGGGCTTGGATTTTCGCGGCCGCGCCTGAATTTTTGCGGACCACATAGTGAAGATCAGAGGGTGCACTACATAAACGTGGTTTAGGGAATTATTTCACATTTTGGACCTAGGGATCTCGGTTTGTTGCAATTGTTTGTGGATTTTTCAAGAAATTCATCGGGGTAAGTGATTCTAACTCGGATTTGGTTAATATACATGAATATATCAATAATTTTATAAATTGATTAGTACTTTGAGGTGGAAATTTGGGGAAAATTGTATAAACTTCATAAAATAAATTTTTAGGATAATGTCGATTCAATGTCGGATTTGAGTGCAACTAGTATGGTTGGAATCGTGAGTGAGTGAGTTTTCTAGTTTTGTGATTTTTATTGAATTTCGAGACGTGGGCCCGGGGGCTGGGTTTGAGGCTATTTCGGGTTTAGGGCCTAACTTGATAGTTTTTCTTGTGTAATTCATTCCTTTAGCATAAATTGACGGTATTGTACTGGTTGTGAATAGATTCAGAGCATTTGGAGGCCGAATCGAGAGGCAAGAGCATTGCGGGTTAGAGATTTGACCTGTTTTAGTTAAGTAACGATTGTAAATCTAGTCCTGAGGGTACGAAACACCGAATTTCATATCATTTCACTATCTTGAGGTGACGTACATGCTAGGTGACGGGCGTGTGGGTGTGCACCGTTGGGGATCATGACTTGGTCCGTCCTGTAGCAATTGTGAAGTTGCGTATTCTGTTGAAACTGTATAATATCTATGTCTTTTAGAAAGAATTCCTATAACTTGGGATGAATGTCATGTTTGGGCCTTGTGCCGGTACTGTTTGGACCCTCAGGCGCTTTTCTTACTATCCTCTCACGATTTTCGATTGAAAATCTACACTCAGTCATGATTATACCTGTTTACCGCATAATTCAGTTTTATTACTCTGTATTGATGAATATAAATGTTGTCTTGGGCTGAGTTCCCTATTTTTACTGAAATGCTCGAGTAGCTTGAGAGGTTTATGATTGAGTGAGGCCGAGGGCCTGATTTGTGAGGATATGATATGGGATCGGGCTGCATGCCACAACATGTTTGATATAGGTCGAGGGCCTAAATGATTTATACCATGATTTGGCTTGATATAGTGCTTGGGATTAAGGAGCCCCTCCGGAGTCCGTACACACCCCTAGTTAGCGCAAGTACCTACTGAGTGCGAGTACCGAGTGCTGAGTGACTGGGAGGCATGAGTGATGGTGAGGTATGCCCGAGGGGCTGTTACGAGTGATTGTGAGGTATGCCCGAGGGGCTATTTACAATTGACTGTAAGGCTTGCCCGAGGGGGTGTATATGAGTGATATTTTTCCCGAGGGGCTGTTTATGATTTCATTATTTTCACTCTCTTTTGCATTGAGCCCCTATTGAAACTGTTAAAAAATATCTTTAAATGATTTTCACTAGAACTGGATTTTTAAACGTGACGATTTGACTCAAATACTTATTTGAAAGCATGTGGTACTTTACCGAGATTTTATGATGTGGACTTTATGTGTTTTACACTGCTCAACCTTTATTTATGGTTGTTACCTACTGAGTTGGCGTACTCACGTTAGTCCCTGCACCTTGTGTGCAGATTCAGGTGTTTTCTAGACACAGTTGAGGCTGTTGATTATTTATGATGTAGATTCTTGGAGTTAGTAAGGTAGCTGCATGGCGATCGGAGCCCTGATTTCCTCCTCCTTTATCTTCCCTTAGTTGTACTTGATTAATCCCAAACTATGTTAGTCTTGATGTTTACATATAGTGGTAGTAGTTTGCTCATGACTAGTGACACCCGATGCCGGGCCTTTAATTCTGTACTTTTCCTTGTTATAAATTTCTTATGAAAAATTTATCGTTAAATAGCTTGGAAATAACATTTTTGAAATAAAATATTGTGTTGATTTAGGTAGTGAGTTGGCTGGTCTAGTACCACGATAGGCGCCGTCACGACTTGGTTGTTTGGGTCGTGACAAGTTGGTAATAGAGCCTAGGTTACACAGGTCTCACGAGTCATGACCAGGTTTAGTAGAGTCTTGCGGATCGGTACGGAGACGTCTGTACTTATCTTCGAGAGGCTGCTGATCCCTTAGGAAAATTCTCACATTCTTGAATTCTTGTCGTGTGAATCTATTAATTCAGCTTGAAGCATAACTCTTTGAATTCCTTCCATGCATTCGTATGCGCACATGAGCGCTCGGTATGAGCTGTGCATCAACGACTTGTGATTTCCATGGATAAGGTGCGAGGTGTGATTTTAGCATGTTGATGATAGGACAGTCTAGAGGAATTGAGGCCGGGTTTTCTTTGTGGCTTCAATACTGAGATTTAGATTGTGTGAACACGTGCATTTGGGACTTATATCTCCATTTGTGTCCTTATTGGTGGGATTTTGTGATTGGGTGACTATATGGTGAGTATGATTTGATGGTGAGATGTGTTCAGGTTGTTTGAGTGTGACAAAAAGAGTTGGCTGGAGATGTAGTAAGAACTATTGGGTGTTTGACTTCTGTCTTGAGTTGACGTATGGCCTCGAGTTGTGGGTGTATTGAAGGACCTCTCGTGTAGTTTAGTTGTGGAGTGAAGTGGATCTTCATGTTGTGTTATGAGTTCTTGGTGATGTCTTTTGGGCTGACCAATGCCCTAGCAACGTTCATGCGTTTGGTGAACAGTGTATTCCAGCCGTATTTGGACTCCTTCGTTATCGTATTCATTGATGACATACTGGTGTACTCACGTAGCCAGGAGGAGCATACTCAGCATTTGAGCATTGTATTACAGAGATTGAGGGAGGAGAAGATTTATGCAAAGTTCTCCAGTGAATTTTGGCTCAGTTTAGTAGCATTCTTGGGGCACGTGGTGTCCAGTGAGGGTATTCAGGTGGTCAGATGAGTGTGGGGAGAATTTTCAGAAGCTCAAGACTGCCTTGACCACAACTCAAGTGTTAGTTCTGCCATCAGCTTCAGGTTCTTATACTGCATATTGGGATGTCTCGAGAGTAGACATTGGTTGTGCTTTAATGCAGGAGGATAAATTGATTGCATAATAGCTATGATTTTTGGAAGGGTATAGAGAGATATCAGTTTGAGGCTAAGCAGGCAAGGTTATCTCCTGCGGGTGTCCTGAGGTTGTGTGATCCTTATGTTGTTTTGTAGCAAGTTCTCTTTTACCAGTAAATGATATATGTTGCAATTTTATTTTAATTTGCTTGTGGAAGTTTGCATGACTATTACAATGGTGAATGCAAGATTTGCAGATGATTTGAGATATTAGATGGTTTGTGTTATATGTGCTTATGAAGGATTTAGTTGAATCTCACTACGCTATTATGGCGGTGATAGCGTATGGGCATTGTGAGTTATTGTTTGTCTTGATCTATGGCTTTGAGCCAAGTGGGGAAGTTTGCTAATGATAAGTTGGTTGCATGATTATGTGTTGTGTTGGTTTCAGTTTGAGGTATACTGATGAATCAGTTATGACCTACGGAGGTAGAATTTGAGAATGACTCGAGTAATGGAAAATTTTTGATACAGGTTGTAATATACTCTATGGGTAAATGGGTTTTATTGAATGATTGGGTTGTATTTGTAAAGGGCGTAGTGTGTGCAAAGTAGGAATTTGCTTGGTTGCTTAGGTGTGTGGTTACTCCCTTGGGTGTTGGTGTACTAATTGGGGCATAGATCGTTCGGTCCACTTGGTTGGTTTAATTGGGATTTGACTAGAGTAAATGACTCTCGAGAATGGTTCTGATGGATTCAAGATTTATGTGTAACAATGGGGAATCTTCAGGATGTGTACTTAGCTAGAAATTGAGATTCACGTTGGATGGTGTCAAGACTTATGGCATTTCTACATTATTATGGAATCTACATTTCGGTATCAGGAAAGGGTAAAAATAGATTAAATTCATAGAAAGTCTCTTTAGAGTAAGTGGTTGACTTGTGGTACTTTTGGGGTGCTTGAGAGAACATTCAACGGCTTATGAGCCTTAGGGCGGTGTGGTTTGCACTAGGATCTCGCGTGGTGAGTTTTGGTTGAGGATTTATGTATTATGGCAAGGAGAAGGATTAATTTGAAGGTAATTCAGAAGGAACTCGGAGAAATAGGACATCTTGGTAATAGGTTGGATCGGCATGGTAATAAGTAAGATCGATTCTTTGGGTGCTTATGATGTGGTAAGGATTCTACGTGAGATTCGTGGCAATGCTCTTGGGTTTTGGCGACCTGCGTAGCCTGGTTGAGTTAGAGGGATTTAGTCCTGATGGTTTGGTTAAGTGTAATGGGTTTCAGAGGCTTCTTAATGGTCTCTACCATAATTTGAGATGTATATTTCCTACTAGTGTGTGGGGCATGTGGCGTATTGTAATTTTCTCCAAAATGGAATCAATGGGAAGTTCTTAGCTAATTGAGTATGTTGTTGCTTGCGGCTCAGAGTGGATTTTGAGATTGTCGTATGTTTAATATGGCGGCATAATGGGTGCGATGTGAGGTCTAGTATTGAGATTTGCAGGTGCAAGGTCACGATGCGATTTTTATCGGAAGGTTATGAATTTTTAGGCAGCATGGACATTCTCAGGTGACCAGATAGATGATATTACTTCGAGATATGGATTGATGAAGGTGTAAGTTTTAGAAGAGGTTCTGTGTTTTGATTTATGGATACTTCATTTGTGTGGCGGTACTCTCTTCGTTGGCCGGCTGCGGACATTCAGATTTTTCCTTGTAACACGTATAGATTATAGGGGTATCCCTCGTGGTATGATTGTGTATTGGAGAAGTATTAGACATTCAGGCGGCAAAGTTAAGATCGGATATGGTGATTAGTGTGCTCTATGGATTTGGAGATTGGGAACTCTAATGAGTAGAAGATTTCATAGTTGTGGGCTGTGGAGACATAGTCAAGGTTAGTGTGATTTCATAGTTGTGGGCTGTTGTGATTCAGTCATTGTGGACTTTCGGAAGGTTATTTGTCTATTGTGGATAACCGGATCGATTTGGGGTGCATTAGTAGGCCCAATTGTGATAGGTGTTTTGCACCGAGTCGAATTAGTTGGCTCCGTAGTGCTAATATTGAGGGACGTGCCATTCCGTTATTGTTGGGCTTATTTGTGTTCTGGAATGAGTTATGAGTTAACCTTCTATGTTACGAGGAGTTATGACTTGCTGGTTACATGCACATATGGTGCGGTTCAATTGGGGTCGTATAGCGGAATTGGAGCGGAAAGAGTATTGGTTATTGCTTGGTGGATGGTGTATTGGTTATGTTCTTTCGGATTTTTTGTGGTGTTGTTTCATTTTCTTCTCCGTGGTTATGGTAATGCACTTTGAGTACTTGATGTCGAATTGTGCGTGGTTATTGAATTTGAACAAGGTGACTTAAAGTATTTCATGTGGACCAGTGTTGGATGGGATCGCGCATTACAACGAATTTATGTTGAGATATGATCCTTCTGTGTTGGATTCGTGTGTTTTGGTTCTACAGTGTGTGAGGATTTCTTAGCATTGCGTTGTGGTTATATCCATTGATCTTGTGGGACGATTCTCTTGTTTGATGTCATATTCCATGTTTGAGCACATTTGGAATGTTTTCTATTAGTGCACAGACTGCACGAGTTATGGCTTTAATTTGTATTGATGCGTCATGCTGCTAGAGTGGTTGTGTTGGATGAGATGAGATCGTCGGACCTAGAATGGGTGCTATCGGATCTGGTTGCGGCATATTTGGGACGATATTGATGCTGATCGGCTTAGAAATTTTACAATAGTTCAAAGGAGAGGGAGTTCCACCACTTGTTGATCCGATGCATGGTTATGGGTTCCTGTGTGTTTCCTTCATCATTGGCAGTAAATGAAGGTGTTTGAACGGGTCTCTTTTTGATAATAGATTTATTACCGACATTGGGTTGTTCTGAGCAGCCACTGTGATTATAAATTATCGCTAAGAGTGTTTGAGTTATGTGGGATATCATGTGATTTCATCTTTAGTTATGGCTATGGTTGGGTACAACTTTTTCAGACTTATACCGTGTGTAGATACGCGATTCTGATCTTATAGAAGATTTCGAATGTGGAAAATTTGGATTCTAAGGCTTGGGCTAGGTTGCATGAATAAATATTTGTTATGCTATGTTATCAGACCTATATGGGATAGGGTGACATGGGATCACCCCCGGGTATGTGCGTGGTAAGGTTATTCGATGATTTGATGGCTTTTGGAATGACTATGGGCACGTTCGAGAACGAACGTATGTTTAAGTGGGGGAGGATGTAACGGCCCGACCGGTAATTTTGAGCACTTTATACATCACTCGGTTATTTGAGGGCATGAGTAGCTCTGTGTGACGTATTATGACTTATGTGAATCGTCGATTTTGATTTTTAGGTTATTCGGGATTGATATGGACGAATGATATTTAGCTAGGAGCTTTAAATATTAAAGGTTTGACCAAGTTTTGTCTATTGAGTAATCGATATCGGATTTGGATCTTTAAGGTTCGGTTAGCTCTGTTAGGTGATTTTAGACTTAGGAGCGTGTCCGGAATGTAATTTGGAGGTCCGTGGTAGAATTAGGCTTGAATTGGTGAAATTGGAAATTTGGTGATTTCCGGTCGATAGTGGAAATTTTGATATTGGAGTCGGAATGGAATTCTGAGAGTTGGAGTAGGTTTGTTGTGCCATTTGTGACATGTGTGTAAAATTTGAGGTCATTCGGACGAGTTTTGATAGGTTTCAGCATCGGTTGTGAAAGTTTGAGGTTTCAAGTCCATTAAGCTTGAATTGGTGTGCGATTCATGTTTTTGTTAGTGTTTGATGCGAATCGAGAGCTTGATTGAGTTGGTATGGTGTTTAAGACTTGATAGTACCTTTGGTTGAGGTTCTGGAGGACTCGGGTGTGTTTCAGGTGAGTTTTGAGTGAGTCCGGACATTTTCAGAACTCTAGCATGGTTCTGGTTCCTTGGAAACGCAGACCACGGCAAAATTTCGCGGACCGCGGTGGAGGGGGCGCGGACCGCATAGTTTTGGTCGCGGCCGCGCTCCAGGGAAGATCTGCAGATTCGCTGGTCTGACTTTGGAAGCCTATATCATCTGATCTACAAGGAATTTTGAGATGATTCAAAAGTAAAAGTTGTAGCCCTTCGTGACCAGTTTCCATAGAGATAAAGAAATCATCATTTGCACACATGTAAAGAAAGTTATGACCAAAATACTAAAGCCTGGCAGTACAGCCACCAAAAGTGCGGCCGCACCACTTTTTTGCGATCGCAGGGGCTTGGATTTTTACGGCCGCGCCTGGATTTTCACGGACCACATAGTGGATATCAGAGGGTGCACTATATAAACGGGGTTTAGGGAATTATTTCACATTTTGGACCTAGGGAGCTCGGTTTGTGGCGATTATTCGTGGATTTTTCAAGAATTCATCGGGGTAAGTGATTCTAACTCGGATTTGGTTAATATACATGAATATATCAATAATTTCATCAATTGATTAGTACTTTGAGGTGGAATTCTTGGAAAAATTGTAGAAACTTCTCAAAATGAAAGATCTTACACCCAGAACGTTAGCAAGCTGTCAACAAAACATCTTTCAACCAAAATCCAGCGCGGATTATTGGAAGCTTAGCAACGTAAAAATTTTACGGTTCTAAAAGAGTACGGTGCAGCCTTTTCCAAAAATATCATACAGATTTATCCATACTCTAGGTATGTTAAGGCTATCTCTTCAACCTTTTTGGCATGATCCAAATTGTACTGAAGAAACGAGCAAATACACAGTTTATATAAATTACTCTATTCATAGAAATAGTAGAGGTGTCTATATTCTTGATTCCCCATAGAATTATTATTATTTTCTATTCATGGGTCTCAGAATAATACGCAGTTGGAAAAGTTTATCCGAAAGAAATATTAAGATTATTACGTACTTTTCATGCATTTCATTCATATGCTTTGACCCATGACCAGATGGCGTTATATACGCGTATATATGTAAATATATGTATATGGGATATGGGAAAAGGTTACGACATTATATACACACCGCCACCTGATCAGCTGGTATATGATGATGATGTTGCCCACAATGGCTGAAATATGATTCAAAGAGCGTTATATACACGTATATATGTATGTATATTCAAACGGTGTTATATACGCGTATATATGTATTATATATATGTATATGGGATATGGGAAAGGTTATGGAGTTATATACGCACCACCACCTGATCAGCTGGTATACGATGATGATTTTCCCACAGTGGCCGATATGATATGATGGGATGCCCTCAGAGGCTGATGATGTTATGAAACATATACCTATGCACGACATGACATTCATATTCATATGCATGATGCTAAAAGTGATTTATTATTTACAGAGTTATCCAGACATACAAGTTGAGTCAATTACTCTATATCTCTTCCATGTCTCTTCCATGTCTCTTGTGTATTTATTTATGTGCCTTACATACTCGGTACATTATTCGTACTGACGTTCCTTTTGCCCGGGGACACTGCATTTCATGCATGCAGGTTCTGAAAGACAGGTCGAGAGCCCTCCAAGTAGGCTATCAGCTCAGCGGAAGATGTTGGTGCGCTCCATTTGCTTTGGAGTTGCTCGTTGGTTAGTATGATTTAGACACGTATTGTTTGGTAAGGCGGGACTCTGTCCCGACCTTTATGATATTTATATATTCTTAGAGGCTTGTAGACATATTTCGTGTACATAAAGGATTGTACGACCTGGCCGGCCTATGTTTTGGGTTTATAAAGGATTATGTTGGCCTATTAGGCCCATATGTCAT
>MDKJ01367772.1:0-32096 GCA_005239525.1 Nicotiana knightiana | reverse complement strand
ATATATATATATATATATATATATATATATATATATGGCGAGACAATGTGAGAATATTATTATGTGCGTGCGTCGAGACAAGGCAGGCATTTACTTTATTATTGCGCACGTGGCGAGACAAAGTGGGTTATGCCGGCGATGATTTGAAATGACTTGTGTTGGCTTGGGAGCATTGTTATTGATATTATTTTTGTAGTGGTGTTCCTACCTTATGTGAGTTATTCTTTGTACATTTTGTGGTGATTGTTCACTATGTGTCATTTTTTGTCTCTGCACTTACATGTTTACTCGGGTTGTGATAGAACACTTGCACAAGCATACACATAATTAATCACCCATATCGTTTAGAGAAGATGAACCCTAATGTCTATTGATAATTTACATATATCCTCGTATACTTGCCTTCTGTGTGAGAGCTGTACTATTGGTACGTGAATTGTCCGTGCGATTATGAATTGTTGTTATTTCTAGCACGTGAGTTGTCCGTGCAAATATGAGATATTGTCATTCCCTTAGCACGTGAGTTGTCCGTGCGGATATGAGATTTGGCGTGTGAGTAGTCCGTGTGGTTGAAATTTGTAATGTGGGCACAAGATGCCAAGTGATTGGGTTCGTGATTCAAGACTCGTGATTTGTGATTTGAAGGTTTGGTACCTCGGGGAATTCTTGAATAAATCTTTTGTGAAAGCGGTTGTTCTTATTGAGTTGTTACCTGCTTTCCTTCCTTTGGTTTGACCCGACTTAAACTGTGTTCAACTTACTCTAGCGGCGTAGTACCTGTTTGTTTCCCTGTTGCTAATAGTTGTTTCTAGTTTCCAATTATGAGTATTGTTTTGTTACTTCTACCATGCTTAACCTTATAATGATATTATTTCCATATAGGTTTCACATCCATACTTGTCCAGGTTATTAAGTCCAGTATGTGTCTTGACTGTCCCTCGTCACTACTCTACCGAGGTTAGTCTTGATACTTACTAGGTACCATCATGGTGTATTCATACTACTGCACACTTTTGTGCAGATCCAGGTACCTCAGTGTTGTTGATATTTTTCTAGCTGATCGGGCATTGCTTTAGAGACTCAAGGTATACCTGCTTTCGCGTTCGCAGGCCTCAGAGTCACCTTCTAAAATTTTATCTTGTACTATTTAATTCTATTCTGGAACAGTTGTATTTAGATATTTTCTAGTAAACTCTGTAGAGCTTATGACTTGTACTACTAGTTTTGAGATTATTGGTTTTGCATAGAAACTCATGTTTTGTAATTAACAGTAAATGGTTAAATTTGGCCATTAATTCGGCAAGGATTCGGCTTACCTCGTCCCTATGACTAGGTGTCATCATGACATTCTACGGAGGGAAATTGGGGGCATGACATGCTCAAGCCGTGGAATCAGACATGAGAAAACAGTTCCTGGAACCTCACAACACAATGGTGCAGCTGAAAGGATGAATCGCACCATTGTCGAAAAAGTGAGAAGTATGCTCAAAATGGCAAAACTACGTAAATCATATTGGGGTGAAGCACCTCGCACAACTTGTTACTTAATTATCAGAAGTCCATCAGTTCCATTGGAGTTTAACATTCCAAAGAAAGTGTGGACCAACAAAGAGGTGTCATACTCCCATTTGAAAGTGTTTGGATGTAAAGCTTTTGCACATCTGCCGAAGGAGCAGAGTACGAAGCTGGATGACAAAGTTATTCCATGAATCTTCATCGGTTATAGAGATGAAGAGTTCGGATACAGATTGTGGGACTCGGAAAGGAAAAAGATCATCAGAAGCAGAGATGTGATCTTCAGAGAAGATGTGGTCTGGATTAATGGTGATCAATCAATAGAGACCAAAAATGATAATGGTATAGTTACTAACTTTGTTACTGCTCCTATTATACTTTTACGTAATCCTTCCACGGGTGAAGAATGGAACACAAAAGGTGTAGATGAATAGGTTGCTAAGTAGGGGGGGCACCCTATTCCACAATAGGAAGAATAAAAGCAACAACAACAAGAAGAAGGACAACAACCTTTGAGAATATCTGAAAGAGAGAAGGTAGAGTTCATGAGGTATCCTTCTTCAGAATATGTCCTCGTCCCTGATAAAATTTAAGGAAGTGTTGTCTGATCCAAAACAAATCCAGTGGATGTAAGACATGCAAGAAGGGATGAATTCTCTATAGAAGAATGACACGTATGAACTGGTTGAACTTCCAAAAGGCAAAAGACCACTCAAGTGTAAGTGGGTCTTTAAGCTCAAGAAAGACGGAAATGGCAAGTCGGCCAGATACAAAGCTCGATTGGTGGTAAAAGGTTTCGAACATAAGAAAGGTATTGATTTTGCTGAAATTTTTTCACCTGTTGTAAAAATGACTTCTATTCAAACAATCTTGAGCTTGGCAGCTAGCCTAGATCTTGAAATTGAGCAGTTGAACGTGAAAACTGCATTTGTGCATAGAGATTTGGAAGAAGAGATCTATATGGAGAAACCAAAAGGTTTTCAAGTAAAGGCAAAGAAACACATGATGTGCAAGTTGAAAAAGAGTCTTTATGGGCTGAAATAAGCGCCAAGGCAGTGGTACAAAAAGTTTGACTCATATCCATGTGTATATTATAAGAAATTCTATAGAAATAACTTTATCATCTTGTTATTATATGTGGATGACATGGTGGATGTAGGACAGGACAAGAAGTTGATTGCTAAGTTGAAGGAAGATTTGTCCAAGTCATTTGACATGAAAGACTTGGGTCCAACACGATAAATTCTGGGAATGGAGATTGTTTGCAACAGGACAAATCGAAAGTTGTTGCTGTCACAAACCAAGCACATTGAACATGTGCTTAAACGCTTCATCATGATGAGTGCTAAATTATTTATCACGTCTCTTTCTGTTCATATGAAGTTGAGCAAAAAAATGTGCCCTACAACGAAGAATGATAAAGAAAGCATGGATAAAGTTCCATATTCCTCTCCCGTCGGGAGCTTAATGTATGCAATGATTATACCAGACCTGATGATGTCGGTGTCGTTAACAGATTTCTTGACAATCCCATGAAAGAATATTGAAAAGTTGTAAAGTGGATACTCGGGTATCTAAAAGGAACCTCGGATGAATGCTTTTGTTTTGGAAGATCTAATCCAATCTTGAAGGGATATACAAACGTTGATATGGCAGGTAACATTGATAATAGAAAATCCACTACTGGATATTTGTTTACTTTTTCAGGAGGAGCTATATCATGGCAATCAAGAAGCATTGGCAGGTGTAAGAAAATAGTTTGTGAGAAAAATAGAGAGTGCGAGCGATATTGTAGTGAGGTGAGAATATCAAAAGAGAGTAATTTCTTTTGAGTGTTGTACTGCTTTTTAGAGTATTTTACTTGGGCTTACCAAGTATAAAATTCCTTTCTATAGTGATATCAGTTGCTCATCTCGGGTCGTGATTTTTTCCTTATTCGGAAGGGTTTTCCACGTAAAAATCTCGATGTCTTTGTCTCTCTTATTATTTTCGTTGGTTACTATATTTTAGTAACTCGCATTTATTACAGTTGTAAACCGTGAATATTATTTTTATGGGGGTAATTTTTTTCAACAGTGTGATGTAGCCATTCTACCCTAATGTAAGCATCAACGACTGATTTCACGGCTCGAACCCATGACCTATAGGTTACACGGAGACAACTTGACCGTTAGAAGGCTATTTAGCGTGCGTACACAAGACCCTGGAAGTATGAGCAAAAGAAGCATTGGCAGGTATTATGAGATTAGTTGCTCTAGGCTCTAGTCCAGCAAGTGCCTAGGCAACTTAGTCCAGTTTTAAATTAGCAGTTCAAAAATTCAAGAGTCCTGAATTTTAAATTAATAGCTCAAAAATTTAGGACACTAAGTTTGAATTTTAAATTAGCAGCTCAAAATTTAGAATAGAAAAATCTAGAATACTTAGTCCTGAAGTTTGGACGAATTGGCTAATCTTTAAATACAAATAGTGAATATATTTTAAAAGAATTTTTTCCTTCCTATACTATATATGAAACTTACTTACCCTCCCTAGTCAAGTTTTAACTTAATTACATGTGCATATACAATTTAATTACCAATTATATACAAATTAGTATTAATGAGTATCCCTTCATATTATGAATTGAATGGAAAATCCCAAATATTTCCCTGTCCCTTCTCTCTCTCTCTCTCTCTCTCTCTCTCTCTCTCTCTCTCTCTCTCCCTGTCTCTCTTTGTCTCCTTCTCTGTTCTTTCCCCAATATTTCTTTCCTCGTTTCTGTTTTTTATCCTTTTTTATCAGTGAATTTCAATTGTTTTAAAATAGAGTTTTAACTTAGCAATTTCTTTTCATGTTGCACAATTGGTGTTCGAATTGAAATTGACAATCAATAAATTTTGAAGGTGTTTGATTCTCCACCATTGACAGCCATTAAAAAGCTTCAAAGGTTTATTAGAATTTAGGTTTTCAAAAACTATTGTTTATTTTGATTGGGTGTTGTTGCAAACAATTGAAAATATTCTTTGGAGTTTATATCTCAATTTTTAGGGTGTTTGGTGAAGATTAGAGTTAGTTTTTGATGGATTTTAGATTGAAACTCGAAGAAGAAGAACACAAGACATACAGTATACATACATTTTGTATTAAAATTGTATTATAGTTGTATATAAATTGTATTTAAGTTGTATTCTGTTGTAGTTTCATATTTTTTTATTTGAATATTGTATGAAAGTTGGAAATTAGTTGTATACTGTATGAATCGTTATATGAAATTTGTATTTAAGTTATAAATACTATCTTTTTACATATAAGTTGTTGATATATATATATACAAAATAGATACAAAATCATATATAAAATATATACAAAAGACATATTGCATAAAATTTACATAAAAATTATATATAAGTTGTAGTTATATTTTAATTGGTAAGAATGATATATGAAAGTTGAAGATAAATTGTACATAAGATGTATACTCTATAATTAGGTGTATGAAATTTATTTTTAGTTTGTATATTGTTAAAGATGTATCAAATTTGTAACATTTGCAAATTGGCTTGACATGAAAGCTGGTTATAACTTATATCCATATTTTTGCATATGAAATTATGAATCCGTAATTTAAGCATAATAATATCCAACAGCAACTCTTTAACTTAATAATTTTCAGGAAGCAATAAAGAATATAAAGATCCACAAAAGTAGCACAGTAACCATCTTTTTAATATAAGTGTTAATGTACCTAATTACCCATATAGGGGACCTTGAGAGTGATATTATTAGCAAATTTTCAGATTTGCTGTTACTTGATGGCTGCTTCGTGGTTGAGTTTTTACCAAGAGGAGAAGACAAGATTATCAACGCGGCTAAGATTGAATATTATTAGGGATTAGTGAAACATTATGACTAGTTAAGTCATTGCCACCATCCTTGTGTTTCATTCTTTGCCTCTTCTATTAGCAACACAAAACAAATAAATACAATCTCGATTTCGAGCACGAGACATGAGAAACTTCTTGGCGGACAACTTTTACCTCTTATTTAGCCTACTTTGAGCAAATTCAAATTAGTAGGGCCAATGAAGCTTCAGATATAAGATGGATATATAAAATTTAAAAATACATAAGCACACGTAAAATATTTAGAGTCCGCTTGATTAACTGGTTGTAAACAGCTAATAAACTTGATGTGTTGAAAAGTACTTTCAAATGATGAAACTGATTTTTTAAATAAGTATTTACATGTTTGGATAGACGTGCTAAAACTGATAATAAACCGTTGATGTGTCTAGTGAAAAAAATGCTGATAAACTCTCCTTTTATTAAAATGACTAAAATACTATTACAACTTTATAAAAGATCATAAATTAAAATGCTTCTTTGTAAAGAAAAAGATGAACGAATATGAAATGTAGAGAAAGGTAGAAAGTTTATTTTAGGTAAAATATTTTGTGAATTAAAAAATATTATTAAAATAAATTAGTAAAAGCCTTTGTCAAACTAAAAGTATCCATAAGCCAAAAAGCCATAAGTTGGGGGATGAACAACTTATGACTGATTTAAACTCATCAACACTTTTTATATTTACCAAACACGTAGAGCCAAAAGATGGTTATAAACCAATTTATAAGCTTAGCCACACACCCTCTTAATAGTCTCCAATGACAAAAAGTGCTGAATTTCATTTCTGAACATGATTCCAAGAAAAAAAATGCTAAACTCGGAAAGGTTTGGAAATGAATATAAAATCAAAATGAGACGACATACTGAGATTTGCAACAAACTTGGAATTCTTCTTTAAACTCACTATTAAACCAGGCCAGACGGAGGCATCTTAAATAGACAGGCCTAGCCACATCGACACACTGCGAAAAGTTTCTAAAACCAAACTGACAGATATTTACATGTCGAATGAGAAACAAGAAAAGAAAGTGAACTAAGATTTAACTTCTAAATCAAATACCCTTGAGCATGAAAATGCAGCTTCTCATACTCAAATGGAAGCCTTTTATCCTATGGGGAAAAGAAAAATACTACAGCAGTCTTGAATGATTTGAGCAGCCCAGCAGATGAAAGACCATCAGCATGCACAGTAAATCAAGAAGCCCTTTTGTGAACCATTTCGTCCACAGGCACCGACCTCTTCAAGTTTTTCGCCAACAAAACTACACCTATGATTCAGAAAAATTTGGAGCGGATCATCTTGCTAGAGTGACAATCACATGCTACCTTCTGTTCTAAGCCTTTTACGAGCGTGATCATAATTATCTGTACTAATAAATGTTGTGGCAGTGGTTCCACTACTTGGGCATTTTGCAATATCAAGCTGTACTTTAACATTGGCCTGTGATAAATCCACTCCCATAGATGCTAGTGCCTGGTTTAGGTTACTCAGCAACCTGTTCAACAGCAAGACCCAATATGTCACCAAATAGAATCCAAAATCAGTAGCATCATAACATAATGAAGATCAACAAGCAAGTTCAAACCAAAACATGGCACAGGCCCGCAAGGTCCAGAGGGCAACTATACATGTCAGAATAATATGTACATCAGTTTGTTATTCATTTATTCATTGTAAGGAGAAGTCTGGAAAAAGTTAAAGTTAGGCTCAAACCTCAACTTCCAGATAACTGCTTATTTGGAGGCGGATTCAGGATTTGAATTTGATGGATTCGACTTTTAAAGTTCGTAGCACTAAACTCACTGTACCTTTGAAATATTATGGGTTCAGAATCTATTATTTGTTAAAACTTTAATGATCTCTCTCTTTCTCTCTCACTCACTCACTCTCTCTCTCTCTCTCTCTCTCTCACACACACACACATATATATTCCATGTCAAAGATACTGGATTCAAATGAACCCGTAGCAAAGCTACATCCGGCTCTGTTGTTAAACATAATATGTGTAGATAAACCTAGATTTCTATTTGATGGCTCAGGTAGAAAAGTTGGGGAGCCATGATATATGCAGGGAAACCGGATTAATATTTGATTGCTTAGGTAAGCAAGTTGGGGTACCAGATATGAGGACTTCCTTCAGGCCAATAAAATCTTCTGGTTAGGTACTTTATTCACAGAAAAGAATGGAGCCGGTGCTGCAGGTTTTACCTTGGAGCTCAAACAGGTTACAATTTGCATTAAGACTACTAGCTAATAACCACGTGACACATTAAGCAAATCTGAATCCATTTCATCTACTTGGCTATCACAGTAGTATTCTAATATGTCCAGTTTTAGGTAAGAAATAACATGACCTAGACTGCCACTAGGCCAACTGGATCCAAGGGACTTAAAGTGATACTACTTCACATGCCTACTTCGTAGGTGTAATACAAGTTTGATGCCATTACCAAAATAAGCGTAAAAGACATAAATTTGAATTTCCACCTTACCAGAAAATCCATGTGTATGCACCGAATGACAGAAGAGACAGGGAAGAAGTGTGGTGGGAATTGGCAGGGGCCAAAGGTTTATTTGATGGACCGTGGGTGGTTTATGGAGATTTTAATACTGTGAGATTTCCATCAGAAAAAAAAACTGCAACAGAATTACAAGAGGGACGAAGGATTTCACTGATTTTATTGAAGATATGGATCTAGTAGATATGCAGTTAGCAGGAGGCAAATACACATGGAGAAGAAGTGACAATCATAATATAGCTGCTAGGCTGGACAGATTTCTAGTATCTGTTGACTGGAATGAAGGATTTAGGAACATCAAACAATCAATACTTCATAGAGTAACCTCAGACCACTCACCACTGATGCTTCAATGTGGTAACTGGGATCCAGTCAAATCTTACTTTAAGTTTGAAAACTGGTGGTTGCAAACAGATGGATTTACAGATAGAGTTAGAGATTGGTGGAATTCCATTAGTTGTGAAGGAAGTCCTGACTTTATTTTGGCTTTCAAGCTTAAAGCCTTGAAGGGTAAACTCAAAGAATGGAGCAAAACTTTACAAGGAAATCTGGAGTTGCAGAAAACAAGTGTCCTTAACCAGCTTGCACAATTGGAGGAGATCCATGACCAGAGGCCTTTGAATGAAGAGGAAATTTATGCAAAAGCAGCCCTAGCTATGGAGTTTGAGGACATCGCAAAGCATGAGGAGGAGGCCTGGAGGCAAAGATCCAGAGCCTTGTGGTTGAAGCAAGGGGATAAGAACACAAAATTTTTCCACAGAACCGCCAATTCACATAGGAGATATAATCATATTGAGCAGTTGGTAGTACAGGGGGAGTTGATACAGAATCCTGGTGATATCAAGAAAGAGATTGTCACTTTCTACCAAAAGCTATATACTGAAGAAGAGGTTTGGAGACGACAAGGTAATCTTAGGAACTATACTATTCTTACTCCAGAAGCCAATCAATTGCTCCAAGGTCCTTTTGGTATTCAGGAAATTTGTGATAAGTGTGAAGGCATGTGCAGGGGATAAAGCCCCCGGACCTGATAGCTACTCAATGGCCTTCTTCATTCATTGCTGGGAAGTGGTGAACGAGGAAGTAATAGCTGCAGTTCAAAATTTCTATGACCGAAGTATTTTTGAAAAGAGTTTCAATGCCACCTTTGTGGCATTGATTCCCAAGAAGGTGGGAGCCAAGGAACTGAAAGACTTCAGGCCTATCAGCTTGATAGGTAGCATCTGTAAAATCATCTCCAAGTTATTGACAGAGAGACTTAAGAAAGTAGTGAATAAGCCGGTGGATATTCAATAGATGGCTTTCATTAAAGGTGGGCAAATAATGGATGCCATTTAAATTGCCAATGAATACGTGGATACAAGGATATTAAGCAAGAAGCCTGGCATCTTATGCAAATTGGACATTGAAAAGGCTTATGACCGTTTGAATTGGAACTTTCTGCTTGACACTAGGAGGAAGTTGGGTTTTCGTGGTAGGTGGGTTCATTGGATTAAGTTTTGCATCAGCACAGTAAGATTCTCAATTCTAATTAATGGAGCACCAGCTGGCTTCTTTCCTTCGCCAAAGGGGCCTAAGGCAGGGGGACCCCTTGTCTCCTTTTTTATTCATCATTGCGGTGGAAGGCTTGAATAATATGTTGAAGACGGCTCAAACAAACAATTGGATAAGGGGATTCAGGGTAAACTCCAGCGTAGGTAGTCAATTGGAGATTTCTCATTTGCAATATGCAGATGACACTCTTGTGTTCTGTGAAGCTGACAAAGAACTTTTGCTAATGCTAAGGATCATTTTTATTCTGTTTGAGGCCATATCTGGTTTGCATATTAACTGGAATAAAAGCTTTATTTATCCAGTTAATGAGGTGACAGAGCTTCAAAACTTGGCTGAAATCCTTGGAGGAAAAATTGGGTCGTTACCTACAGTATATTTGGGGATGCCTTTAGGGGCTAAAAGCAAGTCAAAAAGGATATGGAATGGGGTCTTAGAGAAATGAGAGAAGAAGCTAGTTAACTGGAAGAGCCAATACCTGTCTATGGGAGGAAGATTAATCTTGATTAACTCAGTACTTGATGTTATGCCTACATATATGATGTCTTTATTCCCAATCCTAGTGAATGTGATGAACAGAATAGATGCCTTGAGAAGAAATTTCTTATGGATGGAAAGAAAATTCACTTGGTCAGATGGAATTCCCTTACCTGTAACAAGAAGGAAGGGGGGTTGAGGATTAAGAATTTGAAGATTCAGAATCAAAGTTTATTGATAAAGTGGTTATGGAGATTTGCTTCAGAAGAACATTCCCTATGGAAAGAGGTAATCAAACAAAAGTATGGCATGGAAGGAAAATGGACAACCAAGCATGTGTGAAGCCCCTACGGGGTCAGTTTGTGGAAGTCTGTTAGAAACCTGTGGCCTAAGCTCATTAACAAGGCAAGCTTCAGAGTGGGAAATGGTAGAAAAGTATCTTTCTCGGAGGATAATTGGCTAGGCCAAGCTTCACTGAAACAACTTTTTCCAGACATATATGTACTAAATCAACAGCAAGAAGCAACAATAGGAGAGATGTGGTCAAACCAGGGGTGGAGTCTTACCTTCAGGAGATTACTGAATGATTGGGAGATTGATCGGATTTCAGATTCTACAAGACCTTGGAACAATTCAAAGGGACCTCCAATGCTAAAGATGGTGTGACATGGCAAGGGAATAGCAAAGGGAAGTTCTCAGTCAAAGCAACATATAAGGAATTCAATATTTCAAATAATCAGGTTGGTTGTTGGCCATGGAAATTGATTTGGAAGATTAAAATTCCTTAAGTGACTTGCTTTACATGGCTGTTGGCAAAGGAGGTAGTATTAACCCAGGATAACTTGGTCAAGAGAGGATACTAACTTTGTTCTAGATGCTACCTATGTGGAGAGGAGGCAGAGACAATCAGTCATCTTTTTTTGCACTGTAGAGTGACTTCACAATTATGGAGGATGTTCATCAACTTGAGGGTATTCTTGTGGGTTATGCCAAGAAGAATTTTTGAAGTTCAAGCCTGCTGGAACATAGAAAGCAACCTCTCCAGTCATAGAGAGATGGAAGATTGCCCCTGCCTGCATCTGGTGGACAATTTGGAAAGAAAGAAACCGAAGATGCTTTGAAGATAGATCCAGCAATGTCCAAAAGATGAAAATGAATTTGTTTAGTTCTTTTTTACTTTTGGTGTAAAGGAGAATACATAGAAAACCATGGAACTATTTTTGATATTTTAGAATCCTTATGAGAAGAAAAAGGATTAGGAGAGCTTCTCCTATGCTCCACCTTGTAATTATGGACGACTCCACAGTTTCCGGGTAGTCTTTTTATTTATATATACAAATGTTACCTTTTCAAAAAAAAGAAATCCATGTCAAAGTTAATTGAAGTCTTGAACAATCATCTTACCTTTGAGAATATACATTTGAGATGCCAGCTTCTTCACCATCAACTTTCACTTCTTCCTGATCATTTCTACCATAGCTCGGAACATCAGAGTCAATTGCATCCTGTTTACCTGGCCAATATAATGATTGCGGCTGGGAAGTGCAATGCTCAGCATCAGGAGACAATTGAGAAGGTTGAACGGACGCATTTTCAAATAGATTACACTGCAGTGGCATGTTAAAGGCAACTGCTTCATTCGCTTCCATATGGGGATCATCTGTATATAAAGCAGCGGCACTCAAGTTCGGTTCTATAGAGTTCTGTGCACTTGTAAGTAACGTCGGGTTAATGACAATATTATCTTCATGAGTAGAGCCATTTCTGATTATTTGGGACTGTTCTACAAAGCCTTCGACAGGCCCAGAAGTGCTTCTCTGTCAACAATAAGAGAAAAGCATTAGTTTCACTTTCAGAATAAGCACTACTGCAAACATCCTAAAGTTGTGCATCACTTTTTCCTAAAACAGCCTGAACTTGGGTAATTAGGCTTTCAAGGGAGGAAAAGGAAAAGAAAATGTTAAGCCTCTGCTTGAACCGTAGGCAGGAGTTTCTGATAAAAAACAGCCAACATCTGAATTTTTCTACTTGGAGAGCATCAGGAATAACTACTGAATTACGAATTTATTGTACAGCAACTGGGGCATACAGTACATATTTTTACTTTGATTACTGTTCAGAGAATAATATCTGCAGAGAAATTAAAGCACTCACTCAAATGATTTTATATAGGCGCAGTTTAATACTCCTGGATCAAACAAATTCTGCTTTCAAATAGTCCACTGGTTTCATTATTTTCTAAAGGGAAAAGGCCTAAAAATGCCACTCAACTTTCGAAAATGGTCTATCCATGCCATCCGTTAAAAAAATGCTCATTTCATGCCCACTGCCATTACACCTTTGGCTCACCTATGCCATTATTGAACTAACGGCACAATTTTTGGTTAGGTGTATTTACCCAAACCCAAATTATTAACCCAATCTAACCCTTCTCTCCAAAATCCTCCCGAAATCGGGTTTTGTAACACCCGAATCCAAAAAAAGAATAAAATAGGGTAAAATCAAAGAAAAAGTTTAGAGAATGCTTCACATGCAACTGAATAAGAATCAATAACCCTTCCGAATCGAAATTGGCGTTCAAAGAACTCAACTTTGAGGGAAATTAAAGCAAAATTGAAAACCCCCATTTGAAAAAATTCAATTAATTAACCAAACAAACAAGAACCCAGTATTGAAACGCATATAGCTAGGCCAATTAGGCCCAAAAAAAATTAAAAAAATCAAACCCTAAGCCTCAAGTTCCTATAAGCTAAAACGAGGATCATATCAAAACCATAATCTGTTGATAAAGAATTGGGGATTGAGAACGGTGAATTTAGGGGAAAATTTTAACGGGAAGATTGTGATTAAAGAGCGTAGAAGAGAGAGGAATGGAGAAAAGAGGAGCAACTGAAAAGAGCCAATTTGGATTAAGGGTTAATAGTTTGTCAACTTTGACAATTAAGCTTTGGCTTTTTTGATAATCAAGCTGCTAAAGTGCTCTTGATTTTTTACATATAAGCCACGTATACAGTTTTCAATGTAATTTACGATTTAGTGATAAATAATATTAAATTTAGGAAGGGTTAGGTTGGGTTAATAATTTGGGTTTGTTTTTACCGGGTTGGGTTTGGGTAAATAAACCTAACCAAGGTTAAAACTAATGTCGGGCAGGGGTAAAGTCGGACCAATAATGAACAGACACGTGGAAATGCGGGTCTATTCACTAATTATAAATATTTAAAAAAGAAAAAATTCAGTTGTTACGCAAATAATGGCATAGATGGGCCAAATGTTTAACGGTGGTGGCATGGAAATAGCGAGCTTTTAACGGATGGCATCGATAGGCCATTTCTGTAAGTTGAGTGGCATTTTTAGGCCTTTTCCGATTTTCTTTTAAGAGTATTTGATGAGAGATTTTCCAAGCCAATATACCACTACCACACAATGGTATGCAGGAAAAAGCACGGGTTTAATACATGAAGCCTTTCCGCTAGGTTTATCAGAATGTTTTGCCACTTTCAAAAAAAAATGACGATTCAAGGAGATGCTGATCTCAAAAAGAAAAAGGGAAAGACGTCGAACTACCTGACGAAAACCGAAAGTTAGCTTCTTCCTTCTGTAATCAGAAGAGGAGTTGAGAATTGAATGAAAAGGTATAATAGAAGCTTTGCTTTTATAGGCAACAGGCATGATCGCTACTCGGTTACCAAAACGGAAAGGGTCTTTTCAAGAATGAAGTCTTTATAGCGGGAATCCTAATTTCCTTTAAATTTGGAGAAGAGCTCCATATCAAAAATCAGTTTAACTAACAACCAAAAATCCAGTATAATCCCACGAGTGGGATATGGGGAGGGTAAGTGTACGCAGACCTTACCCCTACCTTAAGGGTAGAGAGTTTGTTTTTGATAGACCTTCGGCTTAAGGAAAGAAAAATGAAAGCAGTAACAACCAACAATAACAACAGCAGGATAATACGAAAACAAGCAATAACAATAACAAGATAATAAGAGAACATGTAATAATAAAGATTACCAATAACAGAATACAAGGCTAACTACTAATACTACTGTTGTGGGGAAGACACACACTCGACTACCTACTAACCTTCTATCCTAATTCTCGACCACCGTACCTTCTTATCAAGGGTCATGTCCTCAGTGTGATGAAGTAACATCAAGTCTTGCCTAATTACCTCTCCGGCTCCCCCCAGTACTTCTTTGGCCTTACCTCAACCTCTCTTCAAACCAACTGAGGCCAACCTCACACACCTCCTCACTAGGGCATTCGTGCTTCTCTTCATATGCACAAACCACCTAAGCCTCGCTTCGTACAACATGGTAGGTCTAACAACCACTCTGTAAAACTTACCCTTAAGTTTAGGTGGCACATTCTTATCACATAAAACACCGGATGCGAGTTTCCATTTACCCGCCCCGTTCATCCTCATCAATCTCCCCATTTCCTTGGATAATCGACCCAAGGTACTTGAAACTATCTATCTTAGGGATTGTTAATTGTTCAGCATCTTCCAAGATTCGCTCGCTAATATTATACTCCCTTTGTTACAATTTAAATGACACACTTTCCTTATTAGTCCTTCCAAAATGACACATTTCTATATTTAGAAACAATTTAACTTTGAACTTTTCATTTTGCCAACTTTACCCTTAATGAGAAGCTTTTATAGCCACACAAATGTTATGGCCCTACAAAGCTTTTGTTCCTTAAGCCTTTAGGACCACATATTTCAAAAGTCTTCTTTCTCTTCTTAAACTGTGTGCCAAGTCAAACTACATCATCTAAATTAAAACGGAAGGAGTAATAGAAAAGAAAGGAATTTATCTACTAGTACTTTTTTTTTCGTAGTAGAATTCTTAAGTCTTCATATAGTGGAATTGACAGTCGGTGATCCATATAAACGACACAATAGAATCCTAGACTTGGAGCGAAAGTAGCTAGGTTGAAATTTTAATAACATGGAAGCTAGTTGATGCCCTTATCTTTTGGGATTGCGACAATCAACACAAGCTTTGACTACTAGTAAAAAAAGAATTACTACTAGTTATACGAAGTTCAACTCTTTGAAATTTCAAATGCAAAAGATAATACCAAAATAAAAGGATAATCTCAATATTTAAGGTAACGCAACAGCGAACCCAGGTTTCGATGGTCATGAGGGCACCATTACATTCAATATAAATTTATCATTGCTCATAAAAATTGGTATGGGAGCCTCTGTTAATATTTGACTATTTCTTGAAGATATTTACAATTATATATGGGGTTTTTGCCGGGGTTTCCAAGTGACCCCTCTCCCTACCTTGTAGGTCTGCCTCTAAGGTGATGTCTCCATAATATTCCCACAAGAATACTCGGTTTGAAATTTTTCAAATTGGATTTTGTTAAATGATAATGGATCCACGTGCATTTTCATAACCACCAAAGATTCAAAACTGGTTAAAAATAACTGGATCAACAGTCTGCTAGGCCCATGAGACCAACGAAATTTAGAGTCTCAATTGCTCTAAGTATACATGTTGTCTTTATTCGTACTTCAAGCCTAGACTTTGATGTTTGACAAGTCTTGAAGTAGGGGGCATTTGCAACCATATGAATTTTATGGAATTAATATCCATATTAAATTTGGATAAAGTCTTAAATTCAAGAAATATCAAGCCAAAATCAAAGATTAATTATTTAAGAATACCATGGATTTAAATTAAAGTCCAAATGTTATTTGGGCTAGTCCATTTAGTTGGACTCCAAAAGATGAGCCATTTTACTAGCTCAAATTCTAAATGGTTATTAGCTCATCTTGAAGCCCAACCTTATGTCATGTGTCAAGTAATGTGGCAATCCAAGTCAAATAAATGAGTCAACGAAATCATGCCATATGTCAAGAAAAAATGGCATGCAAAGTCAACAACCAATAGAATCATGGCAAGTGTGTAGAGCTTGTCACTGGAGCAATGTGATTGGTCAATTCAAATGCACCAATCAAATCAGAGTCCATCTACACACAACTTCACTCCTTACAACTATAAAAAGAGGTCTTGATAAACCTAGAAAGGCATCAGAAGCATAGGCAAGTTACTAGAGAGTTCTCTCAAGATTAACATTTCAAAGAATTCTCCGCAAGCATTCAAAGATTCAAAGCAAAGATCAAGAACAAATCAAGATTTGAGGCGCGACCAAGCTAAAGACTATTTACTCGTATCATTGAATCAAAGTTCATCATTCATCCAAGTCCTCGTAGAGAATAACTCAGATCATGTTCAAGACAGTGATTCAAGACAAAGCTTTTCAAACCCTTGAATGAAAATAAAAGTCCAACATATTTTATAGTTTTATCGGGAAGAATCAAACAAATATTATAGAGATTATAACATTTATCATATTTTGAAATCAAATACTACAATTGTTACTCAATTTTCCTGCCTTAATTATTTTTTTAGATGCAAAAATTTATTGTTTACTGGCATGCCCTATTGGTAAATGCTTCATCTTCAAAAAAGAAAGTCACGGACTTGGCCGATGAAGGAAAAATCTTGTTAAAGGATGAAAAGTAAAGTTCGAACCAAGTCTTTGTCATTTTTTGTCCGCCGGATCCCATTGTCCTTTGCAATTTGTTGAAGTACATAAATGGGAAGATATCCTAACTGCATCACCACCAAAGATGATTAAAGTCGATGATTTTGAAGCTATGTATGTTAGCACATCATTGTTCCTTCCTATAATGAATGAAGTAACAGCGAGAAAAGATCCCAATTATTGGTTCTATTTTTCTAACCTGCTTATGTTTCACAAAATCAAACCCGAAGTCAATTCATTCAATAATGCCCCTCGAGACATTCTATGTTGGACTTTTCCAACACTATTTCACCTTCCTTGCTTTCTGTTGAATTTCAATTGGAATGCTAGGGACTTGCGTCCTAGATTAAGTCCCAAAGTCCTAAGTTCTTCCTTTCAATTCAAGTTGACGCAATAGTTTCTATGATAAACGTTATTATCTCAATTGAATTTTTTAACTATTTTTTATTGGCTTCATCCTGAACGTCCCAATGATAAATGTTGGATTCATGTGGCTTGGCAGAGACGCTGCAAATAAGTTTATAAAGGGAATCAAGTGAACAATTGACGAGAAGAAAAATGGTGAAAAGGCCCAAGAAGCAACGGGTAAAGAAGAATCTGAAGAAAGCAAAAAATGGAGAAGAATCACTATTAAAGGCTACGTTGCCTAGTGATTTGCAAGGAATTCTGTAAACAATAAATTTTCGCGTCTAGAAAAATAATAATCAAAATAGAAAAATTGAGTAACAAATAAAGTATTTGATTTCAACTCTATAATATTCTCTGATTCATCCCAAAAGATATATGAAATGTGTTAAACTTTGCTTTTAATTCAAGTGCTTGAAAAGATTGGTCTTGAATTTTCGTCTTGAATGTGATTTGAATTATCCGCCACAAACACTAGGATGGATGATGAACTTTGATTCAATGCTACGAGCAAATAGTCTTTAGCTTGGTCGCGCCTCAAATCTTGATTTGTTCTTGCTCTTTACTATGAATCTTTGAATACTTGTGGAGAGTTCTTTGAAATGTTAATCTTCAGAGCTCTCTCTAGTAGCTTGCCAATGGTTTTGATGCTTTTCTAGGCTCATAAAGACCTATATTTATAGTTGTTGGAGTGAAGAAGTTGTGTAGATGGACTCTAATTTGATTGATCCATTTGAATCCAATGACAAGCTACATAGTTGGCACGATCACTACAACTCTCTTCGCCGTCTTTGGACTCTACTTGTTTCAGTCATCTTTGTCTACTAAGGTATATTTTGTCCTTTTTTATTTTCTGATATTTGATGTCTTATAATTTTACTTTTCCAAGACAACCTTTTTCCCAAGATTTAGTCCATCTTCTATTGTTGTTGCAAGCTGGTACCATTGACTTAATTACATGTGTTAAATGGACCTTGGGCCTAACTCAACCCCAAAAGCTAGCTCAAGAAGCGAGGATTGCCCAAATCCATATAAAGAGACCACCCATCCCATTCAATGTCGATATGGGACTCAACACCCCCTCTCACGCCCAGGACTGGACATCTGGAGCGTGGACAATTATGGGGGCCCAACGTCGGAAAATCGGGATGGGTCCTGCTCTGATACCATGTTAAATGGACCTTGGGCCTAACTCAACCCCAAAAGCTAGCTCAAGAGGTGAGAATTGCCCAAATCCATATAAGGAGACTACCCATCCCCTTCAATGTCGAAGTGGGACTCAACAACATGTTTCTACCATATGTAATCAAATAAAGTAAAAAAAATTGTATCTAATCAAACTTTGATTGTTCAAAATCGCAGGTTCAGAAGATATTCAATCATCTTAATATCGATAAACAAGTAACAAATACAACGATCCACCCAGATCATCCATGGGAACATGTACTTTATTCTTTCCTATACAATTATTTACGCAAAACTTTAATAATATCGATATTACTTGACAAAAAAGGTATACTATTGACTCGGCATACACGAGCGACGCACGTGCAGATAGATTAGTATATATACAACTTAAATTAATGCCCTAAACTATATGCCCAGTCAAATACTAATTAAGAAGGAATGGAGAGAGTATCTTAGTAACGGTAAGTCCACCTAAACCATCTTCGACCTCAAGGTGTAAAGGAGTTAACAAGGTGCAAAGACTTGACTCTAAGTTGGCCATAACCAGAAACAGTCTACAACAAGCAAATGTTGGACCAAAAGCCATGCAAACATTCTGAAGCTCATAGCAGAAAAGCTGGAGAACTGCTGTATTGATGCTACCAGTAGTACAACAGAAGAAAACATGATAAAATTTTGTTATGTTACCAAGCAAAGAAAGCAACTTAGTGAGCGAGACAGGAACAGGAGAGCTGTATGCAAAATACTCCACATTACTTAAGGGTCTAAAAGTGAATTAAGTATCACAAAGATCTTACCCATGGCATCAACTTAGAGGGTTCTGCACTCCATCCTTGGTGGGTTCCCTCATACCACTGTAATTTCTCTTGTAAAAACTGGATATACTGTATAACCTGCAATTTTGCATTAAATCCTGAAGCTTATCCTTGTGACGACATAGTAAACAAGATTGAATAAGCAGCAATATAGGGAAGAAAGTGAAATGTCACAACTCACACCTCTAACAAGAATGAAGCTCTGTCTCTCTTCTGATCATTTTCAGGTATGAGATCCCTTAGAGCCTGAAATCTGCAAAATATTAAGTATTAGTCAGCATTGGGAAGGGGAATGCTGAAGACGCGCCTGAAGAGGCGATTAAAATCCACCAAGTACTAAAAAAACCTATAAAACTACTTCTGTTATGTGATGCACGAAAACAACGCCTATTCATTAAATATCGAACAACAATATTGATCCTTTTCTGCAAAATAACCAAAAAGTTGTGCACGCAAACCATCTGCAGCTTTCCATGCTGGTTGACTATATTCAGTTTTCTTACTTTGAGGTATAAACAGAAGGGTTCTCAATCATTACAGTGAGATCGTCACAAAGTGCCAGTTTATAGGCTAACAACCAACTAAAAGGCTAGTTCAACAACTCAGTCAAGTGTCCTACATTGATGGAAGAAATGTATTGTTGTCTCCTTATATAGTCTTGAGCAATTTTCACTTCATGAGCTAGCTCTAGGGGTCAGTTAGGCTCAGGGTCCATTTCTTTTCATAGTATTAAAGTCAGACCCATCTCAATTCTTACCCAATGAAGGAACCATTTTAACCACGCAGAACTCCAAGCAAATTCGCAAAGGACTTCCTACCACAGCAAACTGGGGCTAAAACTTTTAAGAGAGAAGACCGAATCCGCCTCCAAGAGGCCAATACTAACTTCCGCACTACGCTTATCTTAATTTCTTCAAAACTCCGCAATCTCACCCTATCACATTGGGTCACCATAATATAATACTGGGACAGTTTATTTTAGGACCAATATTGATCCCTAATCCAACCTCGTGCTTTGTAATCCAAAAATTGATAGTCTAACTAGAACTTGCAAGTGGAGTAAAAGAACAAAACTTGGCCTAAAGTTTGAAAACAACTTCGAATGCAGAACATAGTAATACTAAGCATTGCAACACATGATCAGCAATATTGCCGGGCCATACGAAATGTGAGCTTCTTTGGGATTAGAGCCATTTTAGGTTGCTCTAAAGAGTAAAAATAGGAACACAATCGTCACTGCATGAGATGATGGACGGTAATTTTAAGGACTAGAATGGATCTGGTAAATTGTGCCATTTTTCGATGTTCTTCAATACAAGCTATCTGTGATCTTCAATCAATAAGGACTATAAGACACAAATCAACAATAAACCTATGATTCTGAATGATGATCGTAATCAGGATGGTGCCCTACTCGACGTTGGTCGTAATTAAGGTTTTCTTAAAAGTTTGGGCATCGAGAATCAATCTAGGCAAGCCCCTCCCCCCCCCCCCCCCCCCCCCCTCCCCCCAAAATCTTGTTCTCTTTTTCTCCTTAGTCGGATGAATCGAGGGTTCCAAACCTTCCAAAAGCCTACTCAAAACTAAGAGGAGATGCCGCCTACTACTAAAATCCCGGTTTTTGGAGAGTAAAGAAAATCCGGGACTGAAAACAAAAAGGATAGGAATGAATTAAATAACGAAAGAATATATAGAACCTTGAGCATTTTCTCCTCTCGGCAATGCAAAGGTTGAGAGTAAAAAAGAATAGTATCCTCTTAGAGTTAGATCTTGATGGAGATATCACAACTATTCTACCTGGTGGGGGTGCCCATGTGACTCGTGATGGGCGTTTGATTATTCTAAGTCGAGATTGCAGTCTAGCTAAGGCCGGTGCGCTAGAATTCAAATGTCTTGTTCTATTCTAAGGCTCGGACGTGAGATTTTCGTTTCTAACTGGATTTTATTCAAAAGATATGATCTTAGAGCTCACTTACATGATGGATTTGTCTTAAAAAAAACGACCTCGGTAGAAAACAAACAGCGACGTGAAGTTGCTGAGCAGGGAAGATGTTTTTTTTCTAGTTGGCCAAGCGCTGCTGGGCAGAAAGACATGATGGCATGAAACTCGATCACGTATGCTGGTTGTTCGTCCACTCCAAACGCTCAAAACATACCATTTTCCATGTGAAATGACAAGGATCCCCAATTTCTCTTTATTAAGAAAGTTGGTTGTCTACTATAATTAGATTAAGATCGTAAAAACATAAGCTTGTAATCAGAGTGAAGGGCTAGGCAGGTAGTATGGGCCCTCTAACTTCCAGCTATGTGTTGTGTGGCTCCCGCAAAGCTTTATCATCAATATGATATTGGAATGGAAACAAGAAGCACGATTGGGGTCCTCGTGGTCGAAGATAATCAAACCATCAATAATAACAACGTAAGCATAAGACCTTTTGGTAGTACCGGCTTTAGAAAAAAAGAAAAACCATAAGGAAACATTATGAAAAGAAAAATCTACCTAGCAATTATTCGCTCCAAGACGCACGACAAGACCTTCGATCTCTCTCCATAATTGATATAGAAGTTGGAAAAAATCAACCACTCAAAGCTGACCTCAAAATGTTCCGCGAATCCCGAGAGATTGCCTCGGTTCAGATTGTTCTCTGCAACTCGGCAACATGTTTTAGAAGCTCTTTGAACCGCTTTCTCTTATCGCTCTGACGGTTGTTGGTTTGGTGGCCCCAAATTGACTTGGCTTCGCCAAAAGGCCTCATCTCTAAAAGCCTGGCTCCCGAGGCGTCCCTCTCGCAGGCAAAGACGGCTCAAGTGGATTCAAGCGGTGATAAGGATAAGTGTTTGATTGCGAGGATGCGAATACATCCTCGGTGATTGGCATGTAAGGTGGATTATCACCTAAACACGAAATTTTTTCTCACCTAATTTACGGATCGATTGTCTCTTTTGGTTTTCTTGAGCCGAGAGTCTTCCGGAAACAGCCTCTCTACCCCTCCCGGGTAGGGTAAGGTATGCGTACACTCTACCCTCTCCAGACCCCACTAGTGTGATTTTACTGGGTAGTGGTTGTTGCAAAGAAATGAGCAGGTCAAGTTTTTCTCAAAAAAGGTATATGCTTGCAATTGCATGAACGAAAGAATATTTAGGCAATTTCCAAAATATATTGAAAATGGGTTGTCATCTCCATACATCGTCTTAGTAGTCCTCATCTCATAAGCTAGCTTTTGGGGTTGATTTAGACCAAAGATCCATTTCTTATCAAAAGGATATTTTCAAATTTGAAAAGAGCTAATGAACAAATATAGAAGACTCAAACAATGCATTGAGGACTATTCAAACTTTTCCAAATGCAAGCAATAACCATATACATTACGCAGATACGAGAGTGGGAGTCCAATACGGCTACAAAATAATACTCACCAAATCCATATTCTATCTGATCCTTTTTATGTGTGTGTCTAGCCCTGAAGTTCAAGATGTTAACTTCATTTATGTTTATATTAGCAGTAACGGAAGACCATATAAAGTAATAATTGAAAAGATAAATTAACAAAGATTCCATCACATCAAAGTTCAAAACCAAATAAATTTGAATATTTGAAAGCGTACAAGTATAATACTCCCGATGTGTCAATTTATGTGAGAATGACACATTTCTATTTCAAACAATTTAAATTTAAACTTTGTTTACCCTTAATGAGATGATTTATAGCTGCACAATGTCTATTTTTTATTCTAGACCACTAGTTTCACAAGTATTTCTATCTTTCTAAAATTCCGCGTTCAGGAAAATACAATCACATAAATATGACGGAGGAAGTAATACGATTTAGTGGAATGATGTCATTCATTATAAGATGTCCACAATAGAATAAATAATAGACTTGCCTCTCGTTAATTTTGATCCTCCTTCGCTGCTCCGTCTCAGAATGCTTTGAACGATGAGAATTTCCCTTCCCATCATTGCTCTTCCCTGTCACCCTCAAAATATCATACCCCACAATAAATTTATCAGACAAAAAAAAAACAAATCCCAATAGCAGTTAGCTTTACGATAACGTATTCCTATATAAACAAAAGTTGCAGGTTATATACACTGACAATACAATGTTTTTCTTACACCATCAGTGTAATATAATAGTAAATTACTTACCATTTATTTAGCTTATCAATTAATGTTATTAAATAAAAATAAAGTTATCTGTAATTACTTTTTGAATTTAAGTTATATATACTAACAATGGAACGTTTTTCTTACACCATCGTGTATTATAACCCATTATAGCAAGTTACCTACCATTTATTCTATGGTACTAATTAATACTGTAAAACAAGGTTGCCTACAATTACTTTTTAAAAGACCAACTTGTGTAAATATGTTTTAGACCCGGTGCAAAGAACTTAAACCACTGTTGTGAAAAGCGCCCGCTTCAGCGCTTTAAGCGCGAAGCAAAGTGTAGCGGCCAGTGTTCGCTTCTGTTGGATGAAGCGTAGCAGGTGTTTGGAAGCGGCCGCTTCTGCCAAAAAGCATGAAGCGCTATTGAAGCGTGAAGTGACTGAAGCGCTCACTTCCGTCTTCTTCAAGTTCAAGCCCAGGTATATTTTCCTCCTCGCTTCAGTGCTTAAAATAGCAGCGAAATGCTGCCAAATTTTCTTTTAAGCGAGCACTTCGCTTCTCGCTTCACGCTTTAAGAGAAAAGGGGTTTGTCGCTTTTCCTCGCTTCACGCTCTTCACAACACTTACTTAAACTCAACAGAAGTGTAAGAGCCCATTTGGATTGACTTATAAAAAAATGACTTTTCAGCAGAAATAGCTTTTAAGCCAAAAAACAATGCCCAACTTATTGCTTTTGGTTTGTTTTAAGCTTTAAGCACTTTTTAACTTTGTCAAACAATGAAAAAAGCTCAAAACAGCTCAAAAGCCGGTTTGACCAGCTTAAAAGCCAATCCAAACATCCTCTAAATTATATGTAACAGTTACACACTGATAGTGCATTATTTTTCTTGCACCATCAACTCAATATAATCTGTTCTAGCATATTTCTTACTATTTATTTTAGTTTACCAATTAATGTTATTAAAAAGAGTTACCTGCAATTACTTGACAATGATCGGATTGTGTAAATATTTTTAAACCTTATATACACTGACAGTACAATACTTTTCTGATAAGTGTATAACATGTTATAGCAAGTTACTTACAATTTGTTATAGATTACCAATTAATGTTATTATATAGAGTTACCAATAATTAGTTTTGAGTTTAAATTGTATTTAATAAAGGAAATTGCACGTAACTCTAGATAATAAACATTTTATTAGCAAACTAGAAAATGGCAAGTAACATACTATAATAAGTTAATTTAGATTGACGGAGTACACAGTACACGCATATAACTTAAATACATTACTCCAGATTATATAAGTTTATATTTTTCGAGCATAGAACTTAAACTCATAGACAAATACCCTTTTGGGAAGAGCCACCGGGAGTTCTGGAAGAAAACTCCTCATCGTCCTCTTCGTCCTCTTCATGGTGAGTTTTCACAGTTCTCACCATTTTGCAATTCCTCAGCGCACAATTATCTGAAAACCAAACAGCATAATTCAGTCTAAACAAGTTTAAATAGTACTTTAATTAAAGAACAAAAAGGATACTAAACTGTTTAGAGAATAAGATTAAACGGAGAGACTGACGATTTCGGTAAGGCTCCGATTATCGGAGTATATTCTCGAAACTTGGAGTGATTTCGGAAATTACGAATATGGTATGATGAAAAAAAAAAAGAATATATACGTATGATGAAAAACAAAAAACAGAAAAAGAATGAATTTGTGTGCAGAGCTATGTTGCACAGCGAAATGTTGGAAACCCTAGACAATTAAGAGGATGTTGTTGTAACGGGGATGCTAAAACTGCATCCCATTTATTTATTTATTTGTTTGTTTGTTTTTTATTTATTTAAGGTAATGTCTTCGGTTACTTTTTTTCTTTTTTTGAGATTTTTTATTAATAAAACTAGTAGTTGTACCTGTGTCATGCGCGGTCAATATTAAAAAATATTATTAAATTAAATTAAATTAAATTATGATTTGATTCGTTTGAACAAATTAGATTGTATTTTTTTTTTATCAAAGTAAAAAAATTTATTCAACCAATTTTGTATATTTACATCCACTAGTTCCATTAAGAACTAGCTATCTCTATTTCTATCTATCTAAGAGTATTAACTTTTGCATTTACATGCAAACTATCAACCCTTGGCTAGAATAACTATTTAACCCATCTAATATCTTCCTCCAATGCTTGTAATTTGGTCCTCTGATGTGTAGTTGGAGACTAATTTCTCTAAGTCTCTGTTGACTATCCTTCCTTTCATTCTGAAATTTTCTGGCATTTCGTTCACTCCATATATGTTAGACTGTTGCAGCAAAGAGCCATGCCAGTACATGTGCTTTAGCTCTGCTTCCTCGACACCTCTTAGACATCCAGTGTACTTCCTCATTCCATGTCTTACGAAGTCTATTTTCACCTATTCATATCAGTAAAGAAGTCCAGATATATCTTGCATAATTACATTCAAAGAACAGATGAGCTAATGATTTTGTAACTCCCATGGAACAAAAAACACAATCATGTGGAACATTAATCCCCCATTTCTCTAGTTTGTCCACAGTTGCAAGTCTCTGTCTGATGGCTAACCACAAGATGAACTGGTGTCTAGGTAACTGACTTGCCTCCATAGTGAAATTTTTCCAATGTACCTTCGGATATTGTGGTTGAAAAGATACATGAGCTTTCTTGATGCTGAACCCATCACTCTTGCTACATTTTTCCAGTTCCACCTTGTAGTCTCTGTTTCCAAACAAATTTCTTGCATCAAATATTTTCCTCACAAGCCAACAAGCTTGTGATGGAGTTTCCATAGTAACTATATCCTTGTTCTTTATGTAGTAGCCATGTATCCATTGCACCTATAGGGATTCCTTTCTTAAAGTTACTACCCATAGCAGCTTACATATAGCTTCTCTATTCCATAAAGTGAAGTCTATTAACTTTAGACCCCCTGCTTCCCTTGGCATACATAGTGATTCCCATGAGATCAGTACTTTCCTTGATGCTTCACAGCTTCCAGTCCATAAAAAGGTTCTGCGGATGCTTGTTACAAGTTGAATCACCTTCTTAGGTAGGACAAAGATCTGAGCCCAATACGTCTGCATTTCAAATAGAACACTTTTAATCAATTGTACTCTTCCACTATAAGACATAAATTTAGTAGTCCAGCACCTAATTCTTGATATCATTTTCTCCACAATTGGCATACATTGTTGGACAGTGATCTTCTTGGATGAGAGTGGAACTCCCAGGTATTTGAATGGCAGTTCTCCTGGTGCAAACTGCATTTTATTCAGAATCTGCTTCTTCAATTCTTGAGATATCCCAACAATGTATAATGAACTCTTATCTAAGTTTGCTTTCAATCAAGACACACTAGAGAAGTGATTGAAAGCTTGAAGAATTAGTTGTATGGATATTCTATCAGCCCTGCAACACATGAGTAGATCATCAGCAAAGCATATATGCACTAGTTTCAATTTATTGCATCTAGGGTGGTAGTTGAAGTCCCGGTTATGTTGCAACTGTTTTAGAGATCTGTTAAGATACTCCATGATCAACACAAATAGGTACGGAGACATGGGATCACCCTGTCTCAATCATTTCCTTTCCACAAACTTTGAAGTAATTCCACCACTTAATAAAATAGCGTATAGCTTACAGTAGTCACACACTCCATAATCCACCCAACAAATTTCCCAGGGAATCCAAATTCTAACAAGACAGTTCTAAGGAAGTCCCATTCGACTGAGTCATAGGACTTTCTGATATCAATTTTTACAATGCACCTAGGAGAAACTCCCTTTTGCGTATAACCTTTAACCAGCTCATGTGCAACAATGACATTGTCTAGAATACTCCTTCCTGCTATGAATGCTGACTATGAGGGTCCAACAATTGTGTTTGCTACTGACTTGAGTCTGGCGGTGAGAATTCTTGCTATCAACTTATACAAAGTTTTACAGCAAGCTATGGGTCTGTATTCCTTCACATATGTAGGGTTGGTTACTTTTGGCACTAGGGTGAGAGTGGTACAATTTGCTTCCTTCAATATTTACCCAGAATCAAAGAACTGGATAACAGCCTTGCTCACCTCCTCTCTTATTACATACCAATATTCTTTGAAAAATTGCATTAAATCTATCCACCCCTGGGGCCTTATCATTTGGTAGCTCTTTCAATGCCTGTAGGACATCCTATTTTGTGACTGGTTGAATCATCATCAGTTGTTGTTATCTCTGTAAACAAGGACCATCTTTGGCAATGTGAATGTCTAAGCATGGTAGTTCTTGTGCTTTGTTTCCCATCAAGTTTTGAAAGAACCCTATGAATTCATGTTGCACCTGCTTTAGATCTGTTAGCTTAACTCCCTGCTCATTGCATATGGTAGCAATGTTGTTCCTGGACTACCTTGCTTTAAGTTGAGCATAGAAAAACTTCCATGTGTGATCCATACAGCTCTAGATTTTTGTCTAAGGACTCTCTCCTGAATTATAGCCCATTTCTCCAATTCCAACATTATTTCTTTCTCTTTTGTAATCAGTTGTGCATTGTAAAGATTTGTTGCCAATGCATCCTGAGTTTCTTTGAGCTTTGCCTGCAATGCCTCCAATTTTTTATCCAGCTTATTCATCTCTTGATGCATTTGCTTGACAGCATGTTCTACTTGCTTTAACTTCCTGCATACTCCACACATAGCATAATCATCCACGTTGGTTTCCCATATTGTCACGACCCCAAAACTACCTCAGTCGTGATGGAGCCTATCGCGATACTAGTCCAGCCAAATCAACATTCAAAACATAAATAATCTTTCATTTATATCATTTCTAAACCGATACCTCATATAAATTTCATTTAAGCATTTTCAAAACAGACAATGATGTACCGAATAATAAATACAACCCAAAATCCCGGAGTCACTAGTCATGAGCATCTAAGGGTAATACAGGTTTGGAAAGAAAAATAAACACTACAATAGCAAGAAGGAGAAGGGCAAGGTTGCGGACCCGTGCAGCTACCTCGCAAATCTCCGCGAAATCTCTGGGACAGTGATCAACTCTTAGTTAGCCCTAGCACCTGAATCTGCACACAAGGTGCAGGGAGTAATGTGAGTACGCCAACTCAGTAAGTAATAAATGTAATAAAGACTAAGCAGTAAGAAACACATAAATCCACGTCAATAGCCCTAGCACTAGTCATGAGCATCTAAGGGTAATACATGTCTGAAAAGAAAAATAAACACTACAACAGCAAGAAGGAGAAGGGCAAGGCTGCGGACCCGTGCAACTACCTCGCAAATCTCCGCGAAATCTCTGGGACAGTGATCAACTCTCAGTCAGCCCTAGCACCTGAATCTGCACACAAGGTGCAGGGAGTAATGTGAGTACGCCAACTCAATAAGTAATAAATGTAATAAAGACTAAGCAGTAAGAAACACATAAATCCACGTCATGAAAATCACAGTAAGTACATCCTTCCTTCAAAATTGTATATAAGTCAAATCATCTCGCTTAAAATCCAATTTCAGGTAAAAATCATTTGAAGCTATTTTTCCAACAGTTTCAACAGAGGTTCAATGAAGTTTAAAGTAAAAGTGATGAAAATCATAAATAGCCCCTCGGGAAAAACATGTATCAAAAACCACCCCTCGGGCATAACATCACTCAGAATCAGCTCCTCGGGCAACCTCACAATCACTCGTAATCAGCCCTCCGGGCACAACATGAATCAAGAACAGCCTCTCGGGCAACATCATATCACTCACTCATGGTACTCACGCTCACTGGGGGTGTACAAACTCCGAAGGGGCTCCTACAACCCAAGCGATATAACAAGCCACCTCGTGGCGTAAATCAATCAGGCCTTCGGTCTCGTAATAAGCAACCTCGTGGCATAAATCAATCAGGCCCTCGACCTCATAACAAGCCACCTCGTGGCATAAATCAATATGGTCCGTGACCTCATAAAAATCATGAATCAATAACAATATATTGCGGCGTGCAGCCCGATCCCATAATATCCTCACAACACAGGCCTTTGGCCTCACTTAGTCAAAAACCTCTCAAGCCACTCGGGATACCAGTGATGTTCAGCCCAAAATATCATTTTATGCATCAAAATGGAGTAAATAAGACTGAGTTATGAAATCAGTAAAACATAGCATGACTGAGTATATATTTGAAATCAAAACAGTGAGGAAATAGTAGTAAAAGCCCCTAAGGGTCCAAAAAACTTGGCACGCGGCCAAAATACGACATTCAGCCCAAAACATAGTAAAACTTTCTAAAAACACGAAATATCATATAATTTTCAGTCAAATATGCAACTTAATAATTGCCACGGGACGGACCAAGTCACAATCCCCAATGGTACACGCTTGTCATCTAGTATGTGTGCCACTTCAAAATAGTGATAAAATGTGAAATCCGGGGTTTCATACCCTCAGGTTAAGATTTACAGTCATTACTTACCTCAAACTGGCCAAAAATCCTCGCGATGACTTTGCCTCTAGACTCGGCCTCCGATTGCTCCAAATCTGACCAAAATCAGATTCATATCATCAATAAATGCTAAGGGAACAAAGCCCACTCAAAAATAATCAATTACATCAAAAATCTCGAAATTGACCAAACTCGACCCTTGGGCCCATGTCTCGGATTCCGATAAAAATCACAACACTAGAATCATTATCCTCTCCCGAGTCTATACATACCAAAATCATCAAAATCGGACCCCAAATGGCCCCTAAAATCCCCAATATAAGTTCTCAAATCTCAAGCCCTAATCTCCCAATTTCAACCCTTAATTCCCCTAGATTTAATGTCTAATCAGGTAAAAATCATCATAGAATCGAGTATTGAGTTCAAAATCATCACCTCAAGGTGTTATCCCTCGAATCCCTCTTCAATTCCCTCTCAAAAAGCTCCAAGTCCGAACACAAATGGTAGAAAAATGGCCAAATTTCGCGAAGGCATCTATTTATAGGTTCTGCCCAGCGATTGCCGCATCTGTGGCCTTTTCATCGCACCTGCGGTCCCAGGTGCGCACCTGCAAATTCCCACTTAACATACCACTTCCGCACCTGCGCTCCACTTACCGCATCTGCGGACTCGTAGGTACAGCCCAAACTTCCGCATTTGCGGTTCCTTCCCAACTGCCCCATTTCCGCACCTGCGGCCACCCGTCCGCATATGCGGAAACACAGAACAGCAAAACCAGCAGCTTCTCCAACTTTCAAAACTCCTCGACAGCCATCCGAAATCATTTACCCAGTCATCTGAAACTGCCCATGCTGCCTAAGAATTTATGACCTTCCTTCCAGAATTGAACTGTGACATCACACATGCAAATCTCAACCCTACATAACATACCGCATACACCATGCCATCCTATGATAAATACGATAACTTAATAATACATTCCGATCCACAAGCAACTACGTACTCAACTAGCCAAGAAGTTTCCATTTGATCCCATCTAGAAGCAAAATCACTATACATCACATGCTCCTCACGCCAGTAGAAAATATACATCTCTAACCGTGGTAGAAGCCATCCAGGACTCTCTGAATCCCATTTGCACACAACCAAACCATCAAGACTGAATCTTTCTAGTTCAACCAAGCTACACATGCCGTCAAAACCCAAGAGCATTGCCTCGAAACACCTGCAAAAACGCATTACTTCATAAACACCCAAAGAACTAATCATATCCCTTACCATGCCGATCCGGCCTGCTACCAAGTTGTCTTATTTATCCAAGTTCCTTCTGACTTACCTTCGAATTGATACTTCTCTTTGCCATAATACCACAATCCTTAACCCAGAATCACCACACGAGACCCAAGCATAAAACCATACCGTCTAAGGCTTATAAGCCGTTGAATACTCTCTCAAATATCCCCAAAAGCACCACATTCAATATACTTACCCTGAAGAGACTTCCTGCGAATCTAAAGCCATTACCTTCACCTTCCTGATACTGATATGTATAATCCATGATAATGTAAAAATTCCACAAGTCTTGACACCCTCTAACGTAAATCTCAATTTCTAGCCAAATCACATCTTGAAGATTTCCAATTGTTACATATAACCTTGAACCGTCAGAATCATTCTCGAGAGCCATCCACTCTACGCAAATCTCAATTAAACTGATCAAATAGACCGAACGACCTGGGCCCCATTTGCACACCAACATACTAGGAAGTAATCCACACTTCGAAGCAACCAAGCAAATTCCTATTTCGCACACACTACACCATTTACAAATACAACTCAATCATTCAATAAAACACATTTACCCATTGAGTATAATACAACCTGCACCCAAAAATTTCCATTACTCGAGTCATTCTCAAACTCCACCTCTGTAGATCATAAGTGATTCACCAGTATACCTCGAACAGAAACCAATACATCACATAATCGTGCAACCAACTTATCATTAGCAGACTCCCCCACTTGGCTCAAAGCCATAGATCCAGACAACAATAACTCGTAATGCCCATACACTATCACCGCCACAATACCATAGTGAGATTCAACGAAATCCTTCATAAGCTCATATAACATAAACCATCTAATATCT
The DNA here is from genome assembly GCA_005239525.1 of Nicotiana knightiana. Lineage (NCBI taxonomy): Eukaryota > Viridiplantae > Streptophyta > Magnoliopsida > Solanales > Solanaceae > Nicotiana > Nicotiana knightiana. The sequence continues at coordinate 462 of MDKJ01367772.1, read as the reverse complement.
CCAATCATCTGCATATCTCGCATTCACCATTGGAATAGACGTGCCAACTTCCACAAGCGATCTAAACGCAAATTGCAACATGTATCAATTACTGGTAAAAGAGGACTTGCTACAAAACCACCTAAGGATCACACAATCTCAGGACACCCCGCGGTAACTAGCCCCGCCTGCTTAGCCTCAAACTGATCTCTCTCTATACCCTTCCAAATATCATAGCTATTACGCAATCACTTTATCCTTCTGCATTTAAACACAACCAACGCCTACCCTCGAAGCATCACAACACGCAATATAAGAACCTGAAGCTGATGGAAGAACTAACACTAGAGCTGTGGTCAAAGAAATATTGAGCTTCTAGAAGCTCTCCCCACCCTCGTCTGGCCACCTGGATACCTTTAATGGACACCACGTGCCCTAAGAATGCTACCGAACTGAGCCAAAATTCACACTTGGAGGACTTCA
>ML402189.1:599-13799 GCA_005239525.1 Nicotiana knightiana | reverse complement strand
TAAGAATAACATAGAATAAACTAGCAACTTACGAGACGGAAGCATGAAACATATACTATAACAAGACTGAGTACATGAAAACAATAATCATAAATAGATACATAAATAATCGACCGTTCCGGTCTGAACATATCAACGTGAAGCCTTAACATTTATACTTAGCATGATTTCTATTGTGTTCAAGGTAAATGTCACCTTCACAGTACAAATATCAACCTGAGGTAACCATTAGACAGTTCCATGGGATGAGCCAGGCTACAAATATTCGGCNACAATGCTCTAACATATGAAAATCAGCCCAAACTAAGAATAACATAGAATAAACTAGCAACTTACGAGACGGAAGCATGAAACATATACTATAACAAGACTGAGTACATGAAAACAATAATCATAAATAGATACATAAATAATCGACCGTTCCGGTCTGAACATATCAACGTGAAGCCTTAACATTTATACTTAGCATGATTTCTATTGTGTTCAAGGTAAATGTCACCTTCACAGTACAAATATCAACCTGAGGTAACCATTAGACAGTTCCATGGGATGAGCCAGGCTACAAATATTCGGCGTACGCTCGCATGCCCGTCACTTGGCAAGTGCGTCACCTTAATTAACATCAAATATCAAATAGTTTGGGGTTTCGAACTCTCAGTTCCAAGTTTGGAAGCGTTACTTACCTCAAAACCGGATAATATACTACTCTCCAGTTCCCTTTCCTCTAAATTCGGCCTCCGAGTGCTCCAAATCTACCAACAATCAGATGTATATCATTATAATATGCTAAGGAACTAATCCCAATCGAAATGTATCAAAATACTCAAAAATCTCGAAATTGGTCAAACCCGACCACCAGGACTATGTCTCGGAACTCAATAAAATTTACACCACAAGAAACCTCGTCCTCCCACGAGTCTATACATACCAAGAACACTGAATTCGGAGTTCAAATGACCCCTCAAATCCCCATTTTAAACCCTCTTAATCCCAAGCCCTAACTACCCAATTTGCACTGATTTTTCCCTAATTTTTCACTATAAATCCGACCTTTAATCACATATAAACGAGTTTAGAGTCCAAAAATCTTACCTCAATGAAGAACTATCGAATCCTCTCTTCAAAAGCTTCAAACCCGGATGAAATATTGAGAAAGATGGCTAAAATTCGCGAAGGCACGCTTTTATACTTTCTGCCCAGTGGTTCCGCACCTGCTAGCACTTACTCGCACCTGCAGAATCGCACATGCGGATCCCAGGTGCGCACCTGCGGAAAATCCCAAGGACCTCAACTTTCGCACCTGCGATCGACCTCCCGCACCTGCGGCCTCGCAGGTGCGGCAATTAACTCGCACCTGCGGACTCTTCTCACTCAACCAAACTTCCACACCTGCGGTGCCATGTCCGCTCCTGCAGAACCGCACTTGCGGATCCCCATCTGCAGGTGCGAAAACACCAGTAACAGCAACATCAACAATATCTAAACCATTCCAAACTCCCTGTTAACCACCCGAAACCATCCCGAGCCCCTCGGGACCCCAACCAAACATACCAACGCATCATATATGATCATTCAAACTTAGTCGAGCCTTAGAAACATCAAACACAACATCAAAACCCCCAGAACACATCGAATTTAAGCCTATGAACTTTGAATTTTCTAAATTTCACCAACGATGCCGAAACTACCCAAAACAACTTCGATTGACTTGAAATTTTGCAGACATATCCAAAATGACATTACGAACCTGTTCCAACTATCCGAAATTCCATTTCGACCCCGATAGCCTATTTTCCACTACCAACCGGAAATCGCCAAAAACTAACTTTCGACAATTCAAGCCTAATTCTACACCGGACATCACAAAAATATTGCGAACAAACTCTTACGTCCCAAATCACTTAACGAAGCTATCCGAGCCATAAAATTCACTTTCCGAGGTCGTTTCCCAATAAGTCAACTCTCAGTTGACTTTTCCCATTATAAGATTATCTTTAAAGGCTAAATGACTGAACTCTCACTACAACCATTCGATTTCAAGCCTATCGACTCTAACATATCAATAACAGAATAACCAACCTATGACAAGTCAATAACATCAATTATAATGCAGGTTCTATGTAACGACGGAGCGGGTCGTTACAAAAAATTATATAAAAATTAATAAAATGACAAACAGTAAATTGGGGGTAACCGAAAAGGAAAATCACTAGGACAAAAGGAAATAAAAAGCATATAGAAAAGGGAAAGTCGGACAAGATTAAAGATAAATTTCAACTTGAATTTTACACACAAGAAAAGCTTTCGAAAAGATCTATTAGTCATGACACCTTTTTCTAGTTTACGGCTGTAGGTGACAGAATTAAATATTTAACTTAGTTTAAGAAAATTTAAACATAAGTATATAAAAAAATTTATTATCTTAACGGGTGTCATCCCGCCTCTTCCTAAAGGGGTGGACCCGCCACCGATTTATCTTAAGAATTTAATTAAATATGTATAAATTATTAATTAAAACCTAATAATTTAAACAGAATACAATCCCCACCGATAAACTTCAAACTTTGAATCCTTTGATCATACATTCTATAGACAACTCGTTGACCTTACCAGCTAAGTAACATGATGTGCATTTATTTCTAATTTGAAGGGCTAAAACAAGTATTACTGGTTTAAAATCCCATACACCGTACAATACTTTAGTAGGCGTTTCGACATATGAATTGTAAAATTTTTAAAAATGATAGAAAAGTTTTTTCAGGTGAAAATGGTATTTGATTTTTTATTTTTTTAATAATCTATTAGGCATTGCCTAGGACTAGTTTTTATAAATTATCAAAATCCAAAAAAAAAACAAAGTGTCATGGTGTCTTACTATAGTAAGATAGTACGAACCTGTTAATTACATAGACCCTATTATCACTTTTGGGTAATTGATGCCCAAACGTGATATTACACACTGAAATGCTAATAAAATTAATTAAAATGCCTAATGATACATTAGAAACTAGTCTATTGTATTCAAATTTGCTCAAAGTTGTTCCAATTGTACCGTAATTCCGCCTATGAGTGATGTTACGCCCAAGTAGTACTGCCCAGTAGTGTTGTTTGCGTGCATAGCCCATCAGGATTAGGCTTCAGTAGTCCCGCTTATAGCCCTGATAACCTCTTATTTCTTGCACAAATAACACCTCTTTCGCATATTGTACCAGTGTTAATCTCATCCATTCGTGTTTGTTGTCAGCTCTATCAGTGCAGTCCCATTGCATTTGAATTTCTTCAAGGTTTATAATTATCAGTATTGTACCTGCACATTGGTTATACACAATAATTTTTCACGCAATCTCATTTCTGGCGATGTTCCAAGCATGTGTGAGTAAGCTATGTTTGTTGATAATTGCGTGTATTTTCCAGCATGAGTTTGATCTCTTCCTTGTATGTAATCCTTTATGGAGTAGCATAGATACGAAAAGTATAATGTATATGGTCCAAAATACTTTCTGTACTCCCGATATTGGTTGCCAAAAGGTCACCGTTGCCTTAATCTTGTTCTGTATTTTTCTGGACAGTGTTGGAGTGGTTATGCTATTTATCAATCTATTGATTTGTATTCTGCTCTTATATGCTAAGTTGATGGTATATTGAGTAATCCTAAAACAACAAGAATGATTATGCCATTGTTTCCTTAGAAGGATATACCAACTTAGCATACTCCATGTACGTTTCCTTGTCATGTTTGTGCCTATCCTTGTTTCCCTCCCATTGAAATGAGTACAAAGTACTAATACCACCAACTGGGAGTTGTTCAAGAGATAGGGAATAACCATAGTAACATTTCCTGCAAAAGAACAAACAAGGTTAGTCAAAAAAATGAACCTCATGCGTTCCTCCCTTAGGACTTGAGCATGGTGTCCAGTATTTATCCCTGCATTCACCTTTCCCTTGTTACTCCTTTCCATACTTCCTCCTAGCTTCTGGAAACCTTCACTCTTATGTATGGGAATTGAAATTTATCACTTTTCACAATCCTCCTCCCTTTGACATCTAGATCTCCAAAGCTATTACACTCCATTGGGCCAGAATTTAAGGCAAAATTAGCTATGTGATCAGCCAACTGATTCCCTTCTCTAAGTGTATGTGATAATCTGAGATTACATCTTCCCATCCATTCTTTAATCTCTTCTACATTCACTACCACTTCCCATGGTGGATTCCATTCTTCTTGAATCACATTCTTAATAAACATGGAATCAGTATGAAGATCGATCAATATATAGTCATGTTCCACACAATATTTCAATGCTTCCAAGATAGCTTTCACCTCTGCTTCAGTATTTGTTCCTTCTTCTGTTTCTTTTCCACACGCATACACCACATCTCCATCTCCATTTCTCAATACATAGCCAATAACACTCCTTCCTGTATTACCACTTGAAGCACCATCTGTATTGATGCGAGACTAAATTGCATAGTTTAACATGTGATATACCTTACATTTTATGCGCATTAATGATAAAAATACACTTGTTATGTGCTTAATGGAGTTTATTTCANCCCCCTAAAGCCTGGCACCCCCTGGCGTTAGGGGGGCGTTTGCCCCATAAAGCCTGGACCCCCCTGGCGTTAGGGGGGCGTTAGGGCTATAACGCCAGGCCCCCCCTGGCGTTAGGGGGGCGTTAGGGCTATAACGCCAGGCCCCCCCTGGGGTTAGGGGGGCGTTAGAGCCCAAACGCCCGGGGTCCCCAGTTTCGCCCAAGTCCGAGTTTGACGAGTTAAATGTTTCCCGGTTGAAATAGAAGTCTCCTACACGGTTAGGGTTCACCCTAAACCTATAAATAGACTCCTAAAACACAATTACAAGGGGGGGTTTTCGTGGATCAAGAGTAGAGAAGAAGAAACTTCCAGTGAAGTGCAAGAACATCGATTTCTACATCTAGTATTTCTTACTTTATATTTCAATTATGCAATTTCTTGTAGTTTTGTTTCTTCTAGACATGAGTAGCTAAGTTTTTAATCTAGGGTTTTGGTAGAACCCGTTGGGGATGAATTTCTTTTGATATTAATATATTTTGATTGATTATTCTCTATTTGTTCAACTACGTTCTTATTGTAGTTAATTGAATGGCCATCAATTAGCTGTGCCTATTTAGTATGTATCTACTTGAGAGAGAGTGCATATTTAGGTAATTGTTTGAACAACACCACTCCCAGAGTATAGACGAAAGTCATAACCGAGGGTTTAGAGGTTGGATTAGAGATAACGATACCTCGGGTGCAATCTAAAGTGAACTGTATTGCGATCTAGCTAGCGTAACTTGAGAGAGTGCGTCTAGTAAATTATCATAATTACTTGAGAGAGATTTATGGTAGATAGAGAGTTCATGATTGATAGAGACGATTAATCAAGCTATAAGAAGTATCCGAGAAAGAATTCACCAACGGGGGAAACCATAACCTTAGACCTTTATTATCATTGTTTACATTAAATTTTTAGTCAATTATTAGTTCATTATTTTGTTAGTAGAGTTAATTAAACATCACCAATTGATATTCAAAAGTCTTGAGAAAAGTGATTAAGTAACAGTTTAGTATTTTATAGACTCAATTGATACGTTCAATTCTCTGTGGGATCGACTTTGGGTGTAATACCCCAAATTATATTTGCAGCGCCCGTTTAGTCTTTATATAAGACATAGTTGAGCGTGATCATGTATTAACCTTTATCCATCCATGATCAGGGAACTCCCATAACACCTTGGCATATTTAATTTTGGAGTATATTGTTCCAGTGTATGTAGAAGATCTGGCCATTTATGGGGCACTGTTTAAAGGTTAGGTATTTTGTATTTCACTAGGTATTGGATAGTAGTTGATACCTGATAGATCACACTGTTCATTGACACAGTATCTCCATACTTATAGCAATTCCTCTTTTTTCATAATTCCCATACTATAATCGATGGTAGAGCTTGCATAATTGGTTGTAATCTTGGAATCATCTTTGTAGTCCAACACTTCATAATAGCTTGTTGAAATTTTAAACCATCCATCGAAATATCTGCATTAGTCAGGAAATAGGACCATACTCTTTGAGCAGCATACAAATTGAAGAACAGACGAGACACTGTTTCTTCCTTAGGTTGCACACAACACCAATACCTAGAAGCCATTAGATATCCCAATCTCTTGAAGAAATCATCTAAGGGTATCTTATTCTTCCATACTTTCCACATAAAAAAGGAGATTTAAACGGTAATCCCTTCACCCAAATCATCCTATATGCATTGCAAGGTTCTTTCCTTCTTCTTACACACTGCCAAGCAAATTTAACGGAAAATTCTCCCCTAGCCTCAAGCATCCAGTACGGTTTATCGAATATCAAGTTCTCTACTGGAGGTTTAATACTTATGCTAATATAATTAGATAAGTCTTCTGGCAATAGATCCTTCAACTTTTGATAATCCCATCCATTCCCACGCACCACTTCATTAACGTTTGGGACAGATTCATCACAAAAGAAGTCATGAGGTGTTATATAGTAAAGAGCTCCTAAACCTATCCAATTTTCAAACCAAAATAAGGAAGATCCCATTTTTGGTTGCCATGCTATTTGATGTTCAATATAATCCCTATACTCCAACATCTTTCTCCAAATATGTGAACCATTTCTCCAAGGTACTATTATATGATTCAATTTTTTGCAATATTTTTGACTCATGAAAGAACTCCATAGTGATGGTTTAGTACGAAAATTCCATCATAGTTTACAAAATAAAGCTTTAGATACGTCATGGAGAGATCTAAATCCAATTCCCCCTTCTTCATACGACAAGCATAAAGTATCCCAAGAAGCCCAGTGCCTACTTCCTCCTTCTATTGAGTTGCTCCAAAAAAATCTAGCCATGAGTTTGTGTAGCTTGTTGATCACAGAAAATGGCGCATTAACTGCAGATAGTAAATGAATAGGCATGGATTGGAGTACATGGGCGATCAAGATTTCCCTTCCTCCTATCGATAGTAGCTTGCCCTTCCATGACTGCATTTTGTCAACACTTTATTCATTAACCCTTGATAATACTCCATATTTCTTCTAGTATAGAATATAGGGCATCCCAAATAAGTGAATGAAAAATCCTTCCTAGTAATCCCAGTAACTCTTTCCACTTTTCTCGCAACTTCTTCATCAATCAAATGATGCATATACAATGTTGATTTCGCCTTGTTTATTAATTGCCCAGAGGCTGCCTCATATGCTGCCAAAACCTCCATAATTAACCTCAATGAAGTTTCATCAGACGAAGAGAATATGATTTTATTATCGGCATACGCCAAATGATTGATCTTGGGACTCCACTTTGGTAGGTCAAATCCACAAAATAAAGGTTCGAGTGTAGTGCATTTAGTCCCCTTGAAAGAGCCTCAACTGCTAGGATAAATAAAGTAGGAGATAGGAGATCTCCTTGTTTAACACCTCTTGTCGACTTGAAGAAACCAAATGGTTGACCATTTATAAGTACTGAATACCAGTTGTTAGATATGATGCCAAACACCCATCCTATGAAACTCTCATCAAATCCCATTTTTCTCAACACCTTAGTAAGATATAACCATGATAGTCTATCATAATTAAGCCTTTGTCATATCTAACTTCATAACTACATTAGGGCCTGCTTTAGTTCTCATTCTAATATCAGTGATAATTTTCTGAGTCAACAATATATTTTTCACAATATTTCTACCCTTTATGAAGCCTGCTTGTTCATCAGAAATAAGATTAGGTAGAAGATTGACTAACCTCTCATGTATGACTCTCGAAAACACCTTATTGACAAAATTGCTCAAGCTGATAAGTCTCATATCTGAGAAAGTATTCACCTCATTCTTTTTTGGCAGAAGCACTAGGTTTGTATGCGTAATAAACCTAGGTATTTCATGCCCATTAAAGAATGCTTTTATCATCTCCACCACATCATCACCTATAATATCCCAACAAGAATGATAGAAACTGCCACTAAAACCATCCGGAACTCCAGCACTGTCTGCATTGAGCCCATACACTACTTGTTTCACCTCCTCACATGTAGGTTGCCTCGAAATTTAGAATTGTGTTTGGACATAATTTTCATTTTATGTTGTTTTTGAAGTTTTGCGAGTGATTTGAGTGAAAATTTTGAAAAACAGTTTTTTGTAGTTTTTTAAATTTTCAAAAATTTCTAAAATGTATTTTTAAGTGACAATTAGAAATTTTATGAACAAACACGGATTTAAAAAAAAAAAAAAAAATTTTGAGAAAAAGAAAAAGAATTGTATGTCCAAACGGGCTCTTGGTCTTCGACTTCGAGAATGCTAACGTTAGCTAAAAACATTAGGCAGGTTGCGTATGTTCGCAAGTTATGGAGGCCAAAGCGTCAAATGGCAAGTCATGTAAATAAAACAAAATCAAAGGTTAATATTCTGTGTGCTGATAAAAACCGCGTTTGGATTTGTATTTATTTGCCAATCTTTGGTTCCCGGAAGGTGGAAGCCAACACTTATTTTACACACACTAATAAATTAAATTTCTCACATGTTTTTAATCAACTTCATTTATTATTTATAAAACAATTAATTGTTGTATAGTAACTTCTAAAAGACGAAAAGACGAAAAGATGATAATGACATGGAAACTAGTAATGACCTTCCTTTGTCCTCTTCTCTTACTTTTATTTATTTTATTTATATATTTGCCTTTTTTTAGATCTTCCTAAGTTCTTTCCTTTGTCATTTTCATGCCTTTTTTTGTCATCTAATTCTTGTGCCATTTTCAGCAACGGTGTTCTATCTTGGGGCTAACTAGGGGTCAGTCATGATATAGAAGGTTCTTAGATTGTACATTTTAAAAAGTAGATGTGGTGATCAATGACGTACGCAAAATAGTACGAGCTAGTCAGTTTTCGGATTGATCATTCAAAAATAACCAGCGTTTGTAAAGTTATTGAAAAATAGTCACTATTTTACTGTAACACGGAAAGTTCCGGCATAATATACTGGAGATCGATGCACTTGTGTATGAACTTCCAGCATATTATGTTGGAACTCCAACATGCGGAAAGTTCCAGCATAACATACTGGAGATTGGAACACCTGTAATTGAACTTCCAGCATATTATACTGGAAGTCCAGTATATTATGCTGGAAGTCCAGTATATTATAATATACTGGAGTTCTAGTATACTTATGCTTGAACTCTAGAACAATATACTGGAGTTCCAGTATATTACACTGGAATTCCGGTATATTATGCAGGAGTATTTTCCGGATTTTGAACAATATTTTTATTCAGATTTATCTTTATATAAAAAGTGGCTAAATTTCGATTACTTTTGAAACTGTGACTATTTTTTAATTTCTCCTCAAAATTTCGCACAGTAATATATGTTTATTTGTAACATTCTACTTGTAAGGGAATTTAGGTAAGAGATTGCGACTTTATTTTTATTAAAAATTTGTGTTTAACTTTAGCTTGTTGTATGTGCATATTGTTGCTTTGAAAAATATTATTTGCGCATATATATATATATATAGAAAAAAGTTCCCGTGAAACAACGTCAGATGACAATCCTGGAACATGGTGTCACTTACAAAGTCTCTTGACATGTCGAATATGGCTGTATAATTATGGATACCCCTGCCACCACTGGTCTCCCGATGTGGATGTTTGTTCAATTTTATCTTTTCATCTATGCTTCTTACTGGTGGTCCTTTTGTTTTCTATTTGTTCAATTACTTTTATTTGAAATCTTCTCTGATAGTCCTTTCTCTTTGTTTAGACAGCTTATGGAAAGCTTGTATGTAAACAAGGATGGTTTTGCACTTCTTTCGTGCATCCATCTTCAAGGTTAGTCTTCTAGTCAAGGTTAACCTGTATATATCGCTGGTCGTATCATGTCTTTCTTTATTTGTTTGAACACATTCCATTACCTTTCTCCCCTGCTAATATGAACATCATTATGGTTTTGGAATTAATTTTAGTGATAGTTAGTTCCAAGAGGTTTCTTTTTGCATGTGCTAGAAGAAGGAAGATATTAATTTACTTTTACTTATGACCTAGCGACGAAACATTTTAGATATTTAATGAACTATATGGCCATAATGCCAGGAAATGGACTTTTCAAAATATCATAGTCTATGTTATTAGGACTTTGGGATATAGTATCAGCATTTTAATCTCATTATGAATCCTCAATATCATTCTCATGCTTTTGTATTTGCCTTTGATGTCAGATAGTCATATCAAAAGGTGTTCGTTGATAGTTATCTATACATAACTAGCACGATCATTTCATGTAGTTACATAGGATTAACAATACACAAGAAAGACAGACACAACATATTTTAATAAATCAATACAATACCAAGAAGGCCAGTAATTTCTTACAAGTGAGATTTGTGGAGGATAAGGTTTATGCGGTCTTAATTATTCCTACCCTAAAAGAATAAAGAAATTGTTTTTAATAAATTCTCGATCGGGAAACGGATGAAAAAAATAATGTCAACAAGTAAGAAAAACACAAGCGGTGATTATCCCATTTTATCAAACCAATAGAAGGAAATAATTAAAAGTCACATCGATAAACCATTTGATTTCTACAAGGCTTACCGTCAAATGTCTTAATCATTTGAATCTTCTAGGTAGTAGGTTTTGTAATCCCTGTAGTCTACTTTCCCAAATAATGCTAATGTATGTATCAATGTTTATGAAAATAAAATGAAATTGCGAAATTCAATGTGTAAACAAAAGAGGCAAGAGTGTATTCATCCAAGATCTACATAAACTAAAAAATAACATGCATTCTTGGGGAAAGATTTCCATGAATTTATTTTCTTCAAAAATAGTGTTGTTAGAAACTATTTTAACAATTAGCAAATCCAGATGGGCCTAATTCAAGGCTTTACTAATCCACGTGTCTACCCATGACATTCTTAATCAAATTGTATAGCGTTTCAATTAAAGATAAGACAATAGTGATAGGAACATTAAAAGCAATGAATGTATTTTTAAGTTACCGAATATGAATGAAATTAGTTGAACAATGCGTTGGGGCAATGATCTGTAAATAATTATTTAATTATTAATTAGGGGTGGCTAAACGAAATTGGTAGCCTAAAAGTAAAATATATTAAAATACCCTGAAATTTCTTTCATAAAATTCATATAATATTGAGACAAAAAAAACATACATAACTTTGATCTAGTGGTGAAAGAGCATCGCATGATGTGTGGGTTAGACACACGTCATATGGAGTTGAACTCCCCCTTATATAGAAATATAGCATTAAGTAAAAATGGTAAAGGGGTGAGCCCATTATCCATCGTATTTTGAATCTTACGACACTTATCACATGGATTTCTTAGTTTAAAAAAAAAAAATGAACACGAAATAACTTTGTCACGACTCCAATTTCCCTTCATGGGATGTCGTGACGACACCTAGACTCTAAGATTAGGTAAGCCTAATAATTTTGCGGAATAGCTGAATATAAAGCTGAAACTCAACCTCAACATCTGAATTTAATAAGAACTGTGATTCAAAATAATTACAACTCCCAAAAACCCGATAAAAATAAGTCACAAGCTTCAAAGAGAAAATGTTAAGTATCTCTATACATCGGAGTCTAATGAAAATAAAGAAAACAACATAATGAAGATAGAGGGGGACTCCGAGGTCTATGGATGCTGGCAGATGTACCTTGAAGTCTCTACATACGGGCTATCTCACTGGTACCTGGTCCGGTAAGCAGTACTGGATCTGCACAAGAAGATGTGCAGAAGTGTAGTGTGAATACACTATAACGATACCCTGTAACGACCCGCCCAGTTGTTTTGAGAGTTCGAGCCCCGATCCCCTATTAATTGATTTTCCGTATCTATTTGTACTATTGAGTCTTGCTGGGAGGGTTCGTTTTGGTTTTTGAAGTGAATTGAGACACTTAGTCTCTTAATCGGAAGCTTAAGTTGGAAAAGTCGACTGGATGTCGACTTGTGTGTAAACGACCTCGGATTTGAATTTTGATGGTTTCGTAAGCTCCGTTAGGTAATTTTGGACATAGGAGCGCGTCCGAAATGTGATTTAGAGGTCTGTAGTAGATTTAGACTTGAATTGGCGAAAGTTAGAAATTTGGCGATTTTGGTTGGCAGTGAAAATTTTGATCTCAGTCTCGGAATGGAATTCCGAAAGTTGGAGTAAGTTCGTAGTGTCGTTTGTGACTTGTGTGTAATGTTTGAGGTCATTCAGACGAGATTTGATATGTTTCGACGTCGTTTGTAGAATTTAGAAATTTCATAGTTCATTAGGCTTGAATCCGTATATAATTCGTGTTTTTGATGTTGCTGAAGGATCAACTAAGTTTTAGGATTGGTAATATTGTTGTTATATGAGCGCCGTGTACGTGAGGTGACGAGTACGTACATGGGCTATTTGTTGAAAAACCCGATTTTCATTAAAGCACAACTTGTCTTTACTCTTAATTGAACTTATTAGCTTGTGTAACATTAGGTTAGACTAAGAAAGAATGCCTACTTGCCTTAACTGTCTACTTGAACTACATGCAGCATGTTTGGTGATTTTTACCTGTTTTCTTTGACTTGTACTTAGGATAAATTGTAAGACTCCGTGCCATGTTTATTGAATCTTGTTGTTTGGCTGCATATTTACTTTGAGACTACAAAACAATATTCCGAGAGATCCCCTGTACTACATATTTACTTTGGGACTATGGAACGGTATTCCGGGAGATCACCCTGTATTGCATATTTACGCTGGGACTACAGAACGGTATTCCGGGAGATCCCCCCCGCACATTTACATTTGGGACTACGAGACGGTATCTCGGGAGATCCCTTGTTGAACTATTGTGTTCTGAGTTGTTATTTTCCCTGATTCTTTCCATGTTACATTTTAGTCATTATTACTGCGATATTCCTTTTTTTGCTTTATTAATATTTATGCTCCGGTAGGGCCCTGACCTGACCTCGTTACTACTCGACTGAGGTTTGTCACACCTCCTCTTTTATACGCCCCCAAAGGGGTATGGGAGTTCTTCCAATTAAAGTGACATTATTCGAAATGGGATTATTTTATTTATTAGAGTCGCCACTTGGAATAGTTTATTTGGTGTTCCAAGTCACCGGTTTATCTTAAACCCAAATCGAGGAAATTT
>ML402187.1:109979-154344 GCA_005239525.1 Nicotiana knightiana | reverse complement strand
AATGCGCATAAAATGTAAGGTATATCACATGTTAAACTATGCAATTTAGTCTCGCATCATACTGCATATGTCAAATTACACATTGTTAGATGTTCTTTATTTGCTTATCTGCAATATATTACAGTTTCCATACCTCTTGTGTGCAACTGGACGTTGAATCTGCCGAGAGCATGGATATTTTTTATTGCTCTGATTGTTAGCAAGTTAAGGCTGGTACCACTCAGGATGCTTCCACTTCTTCACCACCTCAGGTTCCTGATTTCAGTTCCTTGGACTCTTCAGCTTCTATTTCGGGATCCTTCATTGTCAAGACAAGTAAATCAAATGAGGCTCCGGGTGATGAAAATACGGCTTGGGAGTATTTGAAGAATTTGGATGTGTAGTGGCATTTATTATATTTTAGTTTTAAATTCTTATACTTTCTATCTTATTCTTTCTTGTTGAATTCTTTTCTAGGGTGAAAGAATTGAAAATTGTTGAGGAATCCTGTCAGTTTAAAAGTCCACAAAAGGTTGTAATTTACTGCATAATTTAGAAGAGGTTGAGCTTGAGTTATTTTCATTAACATTATAATGACATTTTATGTCTTATGTTGCACAATTTTTAGGCAATAAAGAACATTTATTCTGATAGCAGTCTGGCAGATGACATCAAGGAGATATTTCGTAATAACAAGCAACAAAAGGATTTGGAGCTTCTCAGTACAATACAGTGGTTCAGTACTGAGGTATTTGTGTACTCTTTAGATAGTTTTCTTGCTTAATAGATGGAATCATATATTGTTAAATTCATATTCCTTACCATTAATAAATCTTTATTGCAGACGATTGAGCCTTTCTTTGAAATTTTGGGTGCGAATTTCGCAGATTCTTATTTCTACAGCATCTTACATGTCGTATGTGACTCCAATTTTCTTCATATATTTTCCTTAGACATGTACGCCATCCATGTAATGCAATTTCCTTTCTTTGGTTCTAGATCAGTAAGATAAGCAGCTACCCGTCAAAGGAAATAGATTTCCAACAACTAAGCAGGCATAAGGGAAAGCACAAAAAGGTAAGGAAGATATACTAAGGCTAGGATAACAATGCTAAAGCATGAGTATAATGCCCAGTTATTTTTTTTTCATCAAGATCTTTCTTCCGATGCTGATTAAGAATCACTACTTTGAGCATGTGTTGACCTGAGAAAGAGGAAAAATTACATTTTTGATTCCATTGATCAATGTGTGGAAGAATATAAGCCGTTGATTTTTTTGCTGGTATGTCTTCAGTTATTTATACAACTACCAATTATTTGAAATACTCATACTGACATTATATTATATTTTCAGATTAGATTATTGGAGGACTCCATTTATGCTAACCAATTCAAAGTAATCAAAATGAAAGATATGCCATTGCAGACTGATTCTTTAAGTTGTGGACTTTTTCTTTGCAAGTACTTTGAGTATTGTGCAAGGGGACAAAAAATTCCTTTCAATCACGTTAGTTGTGAAATCTCATTTATATGTTTCTACAAATTGTTTATGTGGACAGTTTTCTACTTAATTTCTCAAGATTCATGTAAATTTATTTTTCTACTACTCATAATTATGTTTTTGAGCTTTTAATGGGTTTTCTTTTCCAGTGTACTGCTAAAATAGCACGATCCATATTGTTAAATGAAGTGTCGAATAAGAAGAAGCAATTGCTCAGACGTCGACTTGTACCGAGGAGAAAGGATAGAAAGAGAATCCGTGAAGCCTAGTCAGATGACTCTCTTCAATGGTTCTGTTCAAAAGTTTGGTATATCTTTTTTTTGGTACTTGCTTTATTGAAGTGTTCTCAAACATGTGAATTACAAGTTTTTATCCTATGTGGAACAGGTCAATCCAGGTTGTGGTATAGATTTTAGATAACGGGAGTCCTGAGAGGATGGATGGTGATCTTTGGGACAACTTCAAGAGTCTAGAACAAGTTTCTGCTGCTTATTGCTTTTATGACTGCTTATCTTCCCCATGAACTGATTGAGAAAAGATTGTATTCTAAAACTCTGCATTTTGTGGGAATTTAAATCTGCACTATTGGCATTTCATTATAATTTGAGAGGCAATTTTTCTGTTAGGAACATAAGTAGAAGCATATCTTCCCTCACCCAAGTAAAGATTTTTTAGCAATTAGATTGAATTTGCACAATGTAAACTCATTCATGTGTTTAAAGATAGCTTTTTGTTTCTTAATGGTTTTCCGATGTTGCATCTTTCCTTATTAGTTATATCAAGATATGTTGTGTTAACTCACAAGAATTCCTTTTGGATGGATAAACAAGTGTGTAAGCTCTATAATTTTGATGTACCTTGATAGGTATGCTAGCTGGAATAAGAGAGATTAGAAATAATCTTTTTATTAAAAGAATGGAGAAATAGTTACAGGGAGTTTCTTTAAGGCTGCCATCCTTTGAGATGGGCGAGATTGATTAAAGAAAACAGTTGATATGAGACATCCAACATGATGTTCGAGACATGCTACTAGATGTTCCATACATCCTGTGAGATGTTTAAGACCTCTATTGTTTATATTCCATATTATTAATCATGTGACTTTTGTATGTCTATATATCAAATATGAAGTGATGACCACAAAGTACTTCAACTCGATTCAAACTTAAAGAACATTACTTTTATATAAGATATTTTATCTATTTTCATTAGCCTTCATCTCCTTGTTGTGACCTTGTGTATTCAAAACGATTTGGAACAATCTGAAGGATGTTTAAACTTATATCTTGTCACACATGAGTGAAGATTGGCTTTCACCTTCTTGATGAGATCATTATAATAATCTTTGCTCCTCCTTGTGCAAAATGTTGGACATCCAAGGTAAGTAAACGGAAACTCACCTCTTGTGAATCAGTTACTATATATGAATTGAACTGGCCAGATGTGCGTTCATACTTAGACAACACCTAAACTATAGGCTAAGTGGTTCAAATGTACCACAGTTACTACATATATAATAATCCAAATACAAGGATCCAATGTATACAACTTGTCCAAAACCAAGCTTAAAGATGTAAAACTAAAACTAGCTTAATCTACTAACTATTACCAATGGTAAAAGAAACAGCCTCCAAGTATGGTTTGGTGTGTATCCACAAGCCAAGTCAATGTAGCACCCCTAAAGCTCTTAATTGGCGCCAAGTTTTGCATTTCAAAAGACAAGGCAAATGTGAACATGTAGCTTAATCCAACCAACAACACCAATTTCTGAAACTGTCCAACCATCCAAGCAGCATATCTTTGTAAAACACAAGATCATCCACATTGAGTACTTCAAGCTGAACATGTAGCATGTGTGAATCCTCTTCACCGTAGTGAAAGAGACTGACCATAGAGAGAATACAAGTACCAATAGTCGATTGGAGTTGTATTTGGACTATTAGGATTGTCATAAGTTGCCAGTAGTAACCCTCAATGTTGTCAACTGCGTGCATTGCATTTACAAGCATAATACTGCCATCCCATCTCCATACTGTACCTGTAGACACCCCAATATCGCTGGACAATGTCCTGGCAACACAATGAGAGAAGTAGTAGGCAGATTGACAATCACATCCATAGAATCCCAGGTATAGCTTCTTTTCAAAAGAATACCAGGTATAGCTTGCAAATAAAATCTTCAGTAACCTGCTTGTCATGCCAAGTCCATACAACTGCCATTCCATCTACAGGTTGAGCATGAAACCATGCTAATACCACTGAATAATGGTTTGACAGCTATGGATATAATTCACGATAATAAGAAAAGAAAAAGCAAGCAGAATCAACTTAGCATAATCCATCAACCAGGAGCTCTTTTCTTAGCTACCGTAACCCAAAGGCTAGGTGGTTGAGCTTTGTCAATGTTAAGAAATCTTCTTCCTGCACTTGGTAATTCAGTGAAAATGTTAAAAAGTCTGCCACTGCATTCCCTTTCCTGAACACATGCTGAAAAATCACATTAAAGTGATCTCTCATCTCCTTAATCCTCTTCACTTCTGCCACAATGCACCAAGGAGAATCCCATTCCCCCCAATAATCTTCTTCATCACCAAAGAGTCTGTCAATTCATGCTCAACACAGTACGCCAACCTCTCTGCTATTGCCTTTGCCTCAGCCACTATGTTAGTAGTTTCTCCTAGCTCCACTGCCCTTGTATACACCAAATCACCACCACTATCCTTCACACAAAAGCCAATTGAGCTAGGCCTAGGATTACCTCTTGAAGCACCATCTGTATTGCACTTATACCACCCCTCATGAGGTAACTGCCAAGTGACTTTTCTAGTGATAAGAATAGGTTTATAGCCTTCAAAGATATTGATCATGACCGGCCAAAGCAAAGGTATGTGCACCAGCCAAGAACTTGTGTTTGAACTCTAGATTAGGGTTTGTCCTGTCTTAGAAGCTGCCAAGGCGCTACTAACACTAAACTTACCTGATGGAGTTGGCATCCACCATGACACGTCCCAGTGCTCCTTACTGCCTTCATAATGTACATTGTCCTTAATATGCTCTGCAATATCCTCAAAGCCACATATACAACTGTCAGCGCTGACTCCATAATGTCAGCAATAATTCATAACGTACATTGTCCCAGTACTCCTTAGTGCCTTCATAATGTACATTGTCCTTAATATGCTCCGCAATATCCTCAACGCCACATATACAACCTCCGTCACTGACTCCACAATGTCAGCAAGAATTCATAATGTACATTGTCCTAGTACTCCTTAATGCCTTCATAATGTGCATTGTCCTTAATATGCTTTGCAATATCCTCAAAGCCACATATACAACCGCCGGCACTGACTCCATAATGTCAGCAAGAATACATTGCTCCTCCTGGGAATATGGTCCTCCTGTTTCACCGTTATTACAAATTCTTTCACCATTTTCTTCAAGGGCGGTGGCATTGTGGCGGAAATATCTATAGAGACCATGGCGACAGAGACTCTAGCAAGTGTTTTGGCGCTGATGTTAGTGGCGATAGGAGAGAGTTGACTAGGGTCAAATACCCATAAGTTGATATGACATCTCCAAGTTGTCACCAACATCATGAAGCATAATTACATCTTCCAACTACCTCCTCCTAATATCAACCATGACTTAGTCCTACACTCATCGATTGGGAATTGTGATTTTTTGCGTTATACATTTACAGTTATAGAGCAGTTTCTATAAGCGAATCATCATAGATTTACTTCACACAACTCTAAAAAGGTAAAAACCCCAACTTATACAATAACAACAATATATTTTTCAACCCTTCTATATATACAATAACCCCTCTGCTATAGCCTTTGCCTAAGACACTATGTTAGTAGTTTCTCCTAGCTCCACTGCCCTTGCATACACCAAATCACCAGCACTAACCCTCACACAATAGCCAATTGATCTAGGCCCAGGATTACCCCTTGAAGCACCATCTATATTGCACTTATACCACCCTTCATGAGGTAACTGCCAAGTGACTTTTCTAGTGATAAGAATAGGCTTATAGCCTTCAAAGATATTGATCATGACCGGCCAAAGCAAAGGAATGTGCACCAGCCAAGCACTTGTGTTTGAACTCTGGATTAGGGTTTTCCCTGTCTTAGAAGGTGCCAAGGCGCTACTAACAGTAAACTTACCTGACGGAGTTGGAATCCACCATTGCCCGTCCCAGTGATCCTTATTGCCTTCATAATGTATATGCTCCACAATATCCTCAAAGCCACATATACAACCGTCAGCACTGACTCCACAATGTCAGCAATAATTCATAACATACATTGTCCCAGTACTCCTTACTGCCTTCATAATGTCATTGTCCTTAATATGCTCCGCAATATCCTCAACGCCACATATACAATCGCCGTCACTGACTCCACAATGTCAGCAAGAATTCATAATGTACATTGTCCTAGTACTCCTTAATGCCTTCATAATGTACATTGTCCTTAATATGCTTTGCAATATCCTCAAAGCCACATATACAACCGTCGACATTGACTCCACAATGTCAGCAAGAATACATTGCTCCTCCTGGGAATATGGTCCTCCTGTTTCACCGTTATTACAAATTCTTTCACCATTTTCTTCAAGGGCGGTGGCATTGTGGCGGAAATATCTATAGAGACCATGGCGACAGAGACTCTAGCAAGTGTTTTGGCGCTGATGTTAGTGGCGATAGGAGAGAGTTGACTAGGGTCAAATACCCATAAGTTGATATGACATCTCCAAGTTGTCACCAACATCATGAAGCATAATTACATCTTCCAACTACCTCCTCCTAATATCAACCATGACTTAGTCCTACACTCATCGATTGGGAATTGTGATTTTTTGCGTTATACATTTACAGTTATAGAGCAGTTTCTATAAGCGAATCATCATAGATTTACTTCACACAACTCTAAAAAGGTAAAAACTCCAACTTATACAATAACAACAATATATTTTTCAACCCTTCTATATATACAATAACCCCTCTGCTATAGCCTTTGCCTAAGCCACTATGTTAGTAGTTTCTCCTAGCTCCACTGCCCTTGCATACACCATATCACCAGCACTAACCCTCACACAATAGCCAATTGATCTAGGCTCAGGATTACCCCTTGAAGCACCATCTATATTGCACTTATACCACCCTTCATGAGGTAACTGCCAAGTGACTTTTCTAGTGATAAGAATAGGCTTATAGCCTTCAAAGATATTGATCATGACCGGCCAAAGCAAAGGAATGTGCACCAGCCAAGCACTTGTGTTTGAACTCTGGATTAGGGTTTTCCCTGTCTTAGAAGGTGCCAAGGCGCTACTAACAGTAAACTTACCTGACGGAGTTGGAATCCACCATTGCCCGTCCCAGTGATCCTTATTGCCTTCATAATGTATATGCTCCACAATATCCTCAAAGCCACATATACAACCGTCAGCACTGACTCCACAATGTCAGCAATAATTCATAACATACATTGTCCCAGTACTCCTTACTGCCTTCATAATGTCATTGTCCTTAATATGCTCCGCAATATCCTCAACGCCACATATACAATCGCCGTCACTGACTCCACAATGTCAGCAAGAATTCATAATGTACATTGTCCTAGTACTCCTTAATGCCTTCATAATGTACATTGTCCTTAATATGCTTTGCAATATCCTCAAAGCCACATATACAACCGTCGACATTGACTCCACAATGTCAGCAAGAATACATTGCTCCTCCTGGGAATATGGTCCTCCTGTTGCACCGTTATTACAAATTCCTTCACCATTTTCATCAACGGCGGGGGCATTGTGGCGGAAATATCTATAGAGACCATGGCGACGGAGACTCTAGCAAGTGTTTTGGCGCTGATGTTAGTGGCGGTAGGAGAGAGTTGACTAGGGTCAAGTACCCATAAGTTGATATGACATCTCCAAGTTGTCACCAACATCATGAAGCATAATTACATCTTCCAACTTCCTCCTCCCAATATCAAACATGACTTAGTCCTACACTCACCGATTGGGAATTGTGATTTTTTGCGTTATACACTTACAGTTATAGAGAAGTTGATATAACCGAATCATCATTAATTTACTTCACTCAACTCTAAAAAGGTAAAAACTCTAACTTATACAATAACAACAATATATATTTCAACCCTTCTATATATAAATTAACCCCTCCGCTATAGCCTTTTCCTCAACCACTATGTTAGTAGTTTCTCCTAGCTCCACTGCCCTTGCATACACAAAATCACCAGCACTATCCCTTAAACAATAGCCCATTGACCTAGGCCCAGGATTACCCCTTGAAGCACCATCTATATTGCACTTATACCACCCCTTATGAGGTAACTGCCAATTGACTTTTCTAGTGATAAGAATAGGCTTATAGCCTTCAAAGATATTGATCATGACCGGCCAAAGCAAAGGAATGTGCACCAGCCAAGCACTTGTGTTTGAACTCTGGATTAGGGTTTTCCCTGTCTTAGAAGCTGCCAAGGCGCTACTAACAGTAAACTTACCTGATGGAGTTGGCATCCACCATGGCCCGTCCCAGTGCTCCTTACTGCCTTCATTGTGTACATTGTCCTTAATATGCTCCGCAATATCCTCAAAGCCACATATACAACTGTCAGCACTGACTCCACAATGTCAGCAATAATTCACAACGTACATTGTCCTAGTACTCCTTACTGCGTTCATAATGTACATTGTCCTTAATATGCTCCGCAATATCCTCAAAGCCACATATACAACCGCCGTCACTGACTCTACAATGTCAGCAAGAATTCATAATGTACATTGTCCCAGTACTCCTTAATGCCTTCATAATTTACATTGTCCTTAATATGCTTTGCAATATCCTCAAAGCCATAAATACAACTGCTGGCACTGACTCCACAATGTCAGCAAGAATACATTGCTCCTCCTGGGAATATGGTCCTCCTGTTGCACCGTTATTACAAATTCCTTCACCATTTTCATCAAGGGCGGTGGCATTGTGGCGGAAATATCTATTGAGACCATGTCGACGGAGACTCTAGCAAGTGTTTTGGCATTGATGTTAGTGGCGGTAGGAGAGAGTTGACTAGGGTCAAGTACCCATAAGTTGATATGACATCTCCAAGTTGTCACCAACATCATGAAGCATAATTACATCTTCCAACTTCCTCCTCGCAATATAAACCATGACTTAGTCCTACACTCATCGATTGGGAATTGTGATTTTTTGCGTTATACATTTACAGTTATAGAGCAGTTTCTATAAGCGAATCATCATAGATTTACTTCACACAACTCTAAAAAGGTAAAAACCCCAACTTATACAATAACAACAATATATTTTTCAACCCTTCTATATATACAATAACCCCTCTGCTATAGCCTTTGCCTAAGACACTATGTTAGTAGTTTCTCCTAGCTCCACTGCCCTTGCATACACCAAATCACCAGCACTAACCCTCACACAATAGCCAATTGATCTAGGCCCAGGATTACCCCTTGAAGCACCATCTATATTGCACTTATACCACCCTTCATGAGGTAACTGCCAAGTGACTTTTCTAGTGATAAGAATAGGCTTATAGCCTTCAAAGATATTGATCATGACCGGCCAAAGCAAAGGAATGTGCACCAGCCAAGCACTTGTGTTTGAACTCTGGATTAGGGTTTTCCCTGTCTTAGAAGCTGCCAAGGCGCTACTAACAGTAAACTTACCTGACGGAGTTGGCATCCACCATTGCCCGTCCCAGTGCTCCTTATTGCCTTCATAATGTATATGCTCCACAATATCCTCAAAGCCACATATACAACCGTCAGCACTGACTCCACAATGTCAGCAATAATTCATAACATACATTGTCCCACTACTCCTTACTGCCTTCATAATGTCATTGTCCTTAATATGCTCCGCAATATCCTCAACGCCACATATACAACCGCCATCATTGACTCCACAATGTCAGCATTAATTCATAATGTACATTGTCCCAGTACTCCTTAATGCCTTCATAATGTACATTGTCCTTAATATGCTTTGCAATATCCTCAAAGCCACATATACAACCGTCGGCACTGACTCCACAATGTTAGAAAGAATACATTGCTCCTCCTGGGAATATGGTCCTCATGTTGCACCGTTATTAAAAATTCCTTCACCATTTTCATGAAGAGCGACGACATTGTGGCGGAAATATCTATAGAGACCATGGCGACGGAGACTCTAGGAAGTGTTTTGGCGCTGATGTTAGTGGCGGTAGGAGAGAGTTGACTAGGGTCAAGTACCCATAAGTTGATATGACATCTCCAAGTTGTCACCAACATCATGAAGCATAATTACATCTTCCAACTTCCTCCTCCCAATATCAACCATGACTTAGTCCTACACTCACCGATAGGGAATTGTGATTTTTTGCGTTATACACTTACAATTATAGAGCAGTTGATATAAGCGAATCTTTATAGATTTACTTCACACAACTCTAAATAGGTAAAAACTCTAACTTATACAATAACAACAATATATTTTTCAACCCTTCTATATATACAATAACCCCTCTGCTATAGCCTTTGCCTAAGCCACTATGTTAGTAGTTTCTCCTAGCTCCACTGCCCTTGCATACACCAAATTACCAGCATTATCCCTTACACAATAGCCAACTGATCTAGGCCCAGGATTACCCCTTGAAGCACCATCTGTATTGCACTTATACCACCCCTTATGTGGTAACTGCCAAGTGAATTTTCTAGTGATAAGAATAGTCTTATAGCCTTCAAAGATATTGATCATGACCGGCCAAAGAAAAGGTATGTGCACCAGCCAAGCACTTGTGTTTGAACTCTGGATTAGGGTTTTCCGTGTCTTAGAAGCTGCCAAGGCGCTACTAACAGTAAACTTACCTGATGGAGTTGGCATCCACCATGGCCTGTCCCAGTGCTCCTTACTGCCTTCATAATGTACATTGTCCTTAATATGCTCTGCAATATCCTCAAAGCCACATATACAACTGTCAACACTGACTCCATAATGTCAGCAATAATTCATAACGTACATTGTCCTAGTACTCCTTACTGCCTTCATAATGTACATTTTCCTTAATGTACTCCGCAATATCCTCAACGCCACATATACAACCGCCGTCACTGACTCCACAATGTCATCAAGAATTCATAATGTACATTTTCCCAGTACTCCTTAATGCCTTCATAATGTGCATTGTCCTTAATATGCTTTGCAATATCCTCAAAGCCACATATACAACAGCCGACACTGACTCCACAATGTCAGCAAGAATACATTGCTCCTCCTGGGAATATGGTCCTCCTGTTGCACCGTTATTACAAATTCCTTCACCATTTTCATTAAGGGCGGTGGCATTGTGGCGGAAATATCTATAGAGACCATGGTGACGGAGACTCTAGCAAGTGTTTTGGCGCTAATGTTAGTGGCGGTAGGAGAGAGTTGACTAAGGTCAAATACCCATAAGTTGATATGACATCTCCAAGTTGTCACCAACATCATGAAGCATAATTACATCTTCCAACTTCCTCCTCCTAATATCAACCATGACTTAGTCCTACACTCACCGATTGAGAATTGTGATTTTTTGCTTTATACACTAACAATTATAGAGCAGTTGATATAAGCGAATCATCATAGATTTACTTCACACAACTCTAAAAAGGTAAAAACCCTAACTTATACAATAACAACAATATATTTTTCAAAGTCTCTATCTATGTACAAATATCCTAAAATGTTCTTGTTCTTTGATCATCTATGGTGACATTTAACTATCTCAAAGTGTTCTCAGAATTCTAAGAGTCAACAAAACATAATGGTGTCCAATACATCTGTCTTCAATGGTCTAATTAAGTATTTAGCCGTTTTGTCTATTCTTTTGTTAATTGAGTTATTAAATGAATTATTGCTAGTTGTAGGAATTATATCGAACAAACTCTAGTTATGTCAAACTTTAATTGGTTATTAATGGATTTCTACAGCCGATGAGATATCATTAGTAATTTAATTGTGAAATTGATGGCTTTCTTCAACGGGTGAGAAAATCATAAAGATGACTTGCTTTTGTTTTCAACAATAGTTACTCCTATCCATTACAATATCCAAGGCATCATTAGTAATTATTCATGGAAAAATTTCACATTAGAACAAGTGGGATTCATGCTTTTCAATTTTATAGCCCATATTTTAGTTTACAATCATCTAGCCCAAAATAATAGGCTAAAACTCAACATCCAACTCCAATTGGTTCTCAAAATTACTATTTAATTTTTAAAAAGGATTCCTCAAGCATTTAAGTTAATATTCGAATCAGTAATTGTGACTCAAATATTAGTTCAACAAACAAAATCTATTTGGGTGGTGAAAATTAGATTTTTAACAAGCTTAAACATGTGGGTTTAAATTTCGAATTTGATTTTGAGAGAAATTTGGAGTGGGTGTTATTTGGACTTGTTATAAATAGTATAAGGAGGTTGTATATAAAATTTGAAGTCATTTCATGGAGATTTGGACTGGTTTTGAACAAGATTGCAACTGAAAATCGTGGAAGAAGTTCGTCTACAGACGCTTGTATAAATGTGTATAATAGTGTATAATATTTGTTTATACACTCATATACACTATTATACAAGATTATACATACTTATACAAAAAACTAACTTCGTGTTCTTCCTTGCGTCTTCTCTGAAATTTAATTCAAATCTTGCTCAAATCTATCCAAATCACTTTAAATTTAAATTTTGAACTTCTTTTGATATTTTCAATCAATTGGAACAACACCCAATCCAAAAAACTAACAAAATAAAAAAAAACAATTTTCTAAAGCAAAACTTTGAATGGTCTTCAATGGTGGACTTCTACTCTTCAATTTTCTTACATTGCAACCAGGTGACACAAGAGGAGAAGCAGAAAATATACAACCCCTTGAAGCATATGTCGAGGATGTGAGAAGAAGAGAGCGAAAGAAATGTTGTAAGAATACAAATTTAATTTCATAGCTTTTAGAAGCAATGGTTGTAAGAATTTATATTTTGAATTTGCTAGTGCTTTCAAAATATGTATAATATGGGCTAGGATGGGTAAACCTTAAAAGCATGGGCCATTTTTTGTTATGGTGTGAAGTCATGTGTATTTTCTTGTAATTTTTTCATTATTCATTACCATAGGAAAATTAATTCTCTTAGATACATCTTTGTCAGAACACCAATGGTCTTGGTAAAAGCTAAAAACTGACCATTGATGGGTTGCTTTTCTCTATGATTAATTCTTGAAAGTACACTATTTATTATGGAACATATTTACTATTTTATATATTATTGTTATTAAAATAGTGATTCATTGAAGGGAAAAAATATCGTTCAAATTTTTGATGGGCATTTTAGTAATTCAATCTTACCTAAAAGTCTTCATACTTATAATATAGTATGATATGATATGATGATATAGATATTTTAAAATATAAACAAATAAGTAATTTTACTATTTTGTCTTTAAATTAGAAATTATATTATTTTCTAATAAAGAAAATATATTTATAGTATTTTATAAATATAGACTATCACATTATGAAGAAACTATTTCCCAATTTGAATTTGCAGTTTTTTTCTTCTTATTATTTTCTTTTTTATAATAATTTTTAACTCCAATTTTGTTAATTCAAAGAGAATTAACAACACATAATGCATAATCTAAATTATTTAAACTTTAAATTCAAAAGAAAACTAACTATTACCTAACCTAACTACTTTTGTCCTAAATTGCCAAGTGGCCTATTGTGAGGTTGCCACTTGGCTTAGTGTGGAGGTTTTTTCTTCTCCTTTTAATAATACTAGTAGTCTACCCGCGCGATGCACAGTCAATATTAAAAAAATCTAATTAAATTAAATTGTGATCGGGTTTGTTGAACAAGTTAGATCATATTGCATTAATACATTTCAATTGTCATCTTATTTGTCAATGTGATATACCAAATAATAAAATCACAATTAAATTAAAGGGACGTATATAGTCATTAAATAACTTTTTGTTCTATATTTTTGTTATTCTATTATCCAATGTTTAGTATTTTGTATACCTCTATGTAATACTATAAATAGAGGAAGAAGTGATACTGTACATGCTTGAACACTTGATGAAATAAGAAAGTTATCTCTTCTTCTCTTATTTTACTTATCTTCTTGTTTTATATTGTTACTTTGTGCTTAGTATTTTAACAGGTACTCTATTTTTTGTTGTTAGCTATTACTATTAATTAATAATAGCGTAATTGTGCCAAAGATATAATCTTTGTATTCAAGATATGCTCCATATTGCACTTTTTGTTGTTAGCTATTAGTATTAATATTGGCTGCTTGATTTTATGTGCAGAATCTGGAAGGTGAAAGGTAGAGGCTCGTCTTCTGCTTTTTATTTGCATTTTTTGTTGTTAGCTATTAGTATTTATATTCAATTCTTTCACATTTTGAATGGAACTACTTTAGTATGATAGTTCAGATGTTAATGACACATTGACACTTTAGACTCTATTTTATTTAGTAAAATAAAATGCAATCATGTTCCTGTGCTTTCTATCTCATGTTTTGGTTCCTTATTCGTTCATCAATATATTCATTAATTAATTCCACGAGAAATCTATTGTAGAATAAAGAAAATAAGAGTGGTCTACGGTTGAAAGTACGACAGATAAAGAAAACTTTTACTCAAACTACATTAAAAGCTGGAGCAAGCCCAAATTAATAAAGAAATTAAAGTCCATTAAACAAAATAGAGTATCATCTTTATTCTACACTTTCCTCTTCTTTTTTTTTTTCATTTCTTTACCTCATTAATGTTGGACTCCAGTCAAAAATCCTGGGCAGAATTATGAAGCAAAAGCTTTGGAATGTTTGGAAGAACAGAAACCACAACCCCATCATCATCCTAAGGCAATAGAGCATTTATCACGAGATAACCACTCCCATCATCTTGTAGTGTTATTTTTATCCTAGTTAGAATGGGATAATAATCCCGAAATAACTAATTCCGATATAATTAATCCCGGATAACTTGCTCCCTAACCAAACGAGCTCAAAGGGAAAAAAGAATCCTAGAAAAAAAAGAGAGAGAAGCATAAAGTCAAAAAAAGGAAACAGAAAAGTCCCACGTGTGTCATATGTTTCAAATTCATTATAAATAAACAAAGAAAAGTATACGAGGACCACATATTAAAGTAATACACTACCCGTTTGGCCATGAGTTTTGCCAAAATAAATTTGGGATTTATTTGGCAAACTCATGTTTGGCCATAAATTTTGTCCATATTTTGGGCAAAATCCCAAGTCTCAAATTTCAAATCTCAAAATCACTCCAATTGCTGATTTTTGGCCAAAATCCCAAAACTTGAGAATTTTATACATTTTTTTTCAAAATAAAGTTGGGAAATATGTATTGGAAATATATTTCCAAATATATTTTTCATTTTCAAATCAAACTTCACCCAAATCAAAATTTTCAAAACAAATATAGCAATCTATGGTCAACCGCTAGCTAAGTGTCCCCCGCAATAACACACAATGACAAAAATATTTTATGTCCCACAATGGTACTGCATTCCAATTCCATTAGCCAAAAACAAACAAATTCAGAATCTTATCCACATAAAAAAACAACATAAGCTCCTGCTACCTTGCTCAAAAACAACAATACAAGCAAGGACCACAATAATTTAAAGCCCGAAACCACCAATCATACTGAGATTTGTGAAACCCTAAACAACTATTGCAAAATTCCACCACCAAACCCTAACCAGGTAAAATTGATAAAAATCATATACAAACACGCATGCAATCAGTAAGAACCGCGAATCAGTCAAGCATTTAACACTAAAATATAAAATCACGAAACCCTAACAGTGACAGAAAAATCAGTAGCAAATACATACTAACTTCCAACAAGATTCAAGGGCAATTTCGATGCTTTGTTAATATTTGAAAATTGTTTTTACCAAGTAGATTTAGAGAGGATGGGACAAACAACAATCCAAGCATGGACCACAATAATGTAAAGCCCTAAACCAAGATGTTAGACATCGCAAGATGCTTAAGACATCTCAAATGATGTTCCAGACTTCTGGTTCAATCTCACACATCTTGTAAGATGTTTGATATCAAGCTTATCATATAGGAATGAGAAAGGAACTAGGAAACTGAACTTAACAAAATGGTTCATATATGCCACTAGTAAGATGAAGGTTTTAGATGATGTCACTTAGCAAAATTAATTCACTAACATTAAGATTTTATGTTTGACAATTATGCCGGGGGTACTGGTTTCCCCAAACATAAAGTGTTCCGAAATATCACTATTACAATCCAAAATAATTCTTGGTACTACAATTCCTAGGATGTCGGCCCAAAAAGTTTCATTTGCAAATACCGGAGGAACTTTCAGCATTGTTGTTTTTCTCAAAATATTGGCTTTTGCTCCTTCCTTTGCTAGCACGCCAACCACCCTATTTTGTTCCTTGTGTTTCATTATCATGCATGACATACAAGTTGCATGACATTTCCAACTGAATCTAACATAAACATGAAAGATTTGAGTTGGAGCAAATAGAAAAACCACACTCAGTTTAGGGGGGTTTCCTTCTAGACAAAATTTATGAAAACGTTCAATTGGTTTCGTGGGTTCCAGGCAAATAGGATGTTTGTAAGGAGCCAATTCATTAGGTGACTCTTGGGCTTCTTTAGTGGTCACAGGAAGAACAGACTTGTCTTCATTGATTCTTTTTGAGATCTGGAATGCAATTAATATGAGCAACATTATTATAAGAAGAGCAATCAAGTAGATCGACCACACATTTTTGATTGTGGATGCTTCCTGTATCAAAAAAGAAGAAGATAAATACATGATATTTAAATAAATGTATAAATAATTAAGAGCAAAGCCTATAAGGACCGAGAAAAAAAAAGACCTAAGAGAAGACAAAGTGACCAAGAAGCCGGAAACAAAAAAGATGACGAAAACGAATGCAAAAATCACTTACCTGGATTCTTAGCATTTTTTGTAACTTTAGAATACTATTGGGTTTAGGGTATGTTGTATGTTGTTGTAGAATACTGCTTGCAAAAGAAAAGAAGTATTATTATTTTATTAGGAGATAGATATGGCAAATTGGTTATACAAAAAAATATTTACAGATTGTCATACTAAAGTTAAAATTCTAACACTAAAAATTGGTTTAAATTAGCACATGAACTACCGCCCTCTGGAAGTGAATTGGTTCATCAGAAATAAGACAATATCTTTTTTCTCAAAATTCAGCTTTAATTAAAATGAATAGTTCTTATATTAATTTTTGATCAATCAAGTTATCATATATAATGTTTTTTTTGGGGACAAGGTGGGAATGGCCTCCGTGGTGGACAAGCAGAGGGAACCTGAGATGATTTGAGCATGTAAAGAGAAGATGCACAGATTTCCATGTGCGCATTGTCTTCTTTTCAAGACGTTTGGAGCATCTTATCTGCTTCTTCTTCCATCCTAGTTTTATTTATGCATTTTCATATTCTCTGATATTCTCAAACGTTCATGATTAGCTATTGCATAGAAGTTTATCACCTTTCTAGCTTCACTAACATCCTTAAATGATTGACCGTCTCCAATTCCTATGTTCTCTAACTTATGTCACATCCCTCCTCCGTTTTCGGCTAAAAGCTTCAAGTTCTTCGGAGTTATAACCACATGAATTTGAATCGCAAAGTCACATACACCAATACTTCTTTCTTGGTCAGAAGCTACATCAACATTTACAATTTATGTTAGTAAATTGACTACACATAAAGAAGAACTCGAAAGATCAACCAGTAGTATTAGGATGTCAAGATAGCATATTTCCTAATTTTTGCAGGTCTACAAAATTGAACTTCCGAGCCGAGGGTCCGGAAACAACCTCTCTACCTCCCAAGGTAGGTTTAGGTTTGCATACACTCTACCTTCCCCAAACCCCACTTGTGACATTTCACTGGGTATGTTGTTGTTGTGAGTAAGGGTGAACACCTTCCCCGCCTGCTAAATCTGCCCCTGCTCGTACCATCATCTGTTACCGAGTACTCCTTTTGATCCATAATAAGTGACTTGACGGCATCCTGGAGGGGGATTTTGCCCCCGATCATTGTTGTTCGACGCAACACTGTTGCTTCTTGAGGAAGGAGCCTTAGATTTGGTGGCACTCTGATCTCCCCCATTTCTGATAGGGCCACCATTGTTAGACTGGCCTCCTTTATATCCCGCTCGGACAGGCGATTGAGGCCTATCCTTCTGAGTTTCCACTTGATAGTCCCCAAGGCATTCCGCTGCTTGGATCGCCTTGGGTAGGGTATCTACCCTTTTTCTTTGCATCTCCATGCGAGCATAAGGTTTCAACCCTTCCAGGAATGTGAAGAGCCTGTCTTTGTCTCCCATGTCACAGATGTTCACTATGAGCGCAAAGAATTCTCGCACATAATCTCGCATTGATTGGGTCAGGTGGAGCTCCCGTAGTTTTCTCCTTGCACTGTACTCAACATTTTCGGGGAAGAACTATAGGCGTATGGCTGCCGTCAGTTCTGCCCATGTCTCCAGAGCATCTTCACCGGCGCTGATGGGTCCGTACTTCACCCGCCACCAGAGTTTAGCATCACCCTGAAGATACATGGCAGCAGTTGCTACCTTCTTGGTTTCTTCTAGGCCTCCCACGGCATCGAAGTACTGCTCGATGTTGAAGATGAACTTTTTCACTTCTTTAGCATTCCTAGCTCCACTGTATGGTTTTGGCTCAGGGATTTTCATTTTTTGTGCTATTAGGGAGGGGTTCACAACAACCCCAATTTTATTTCCACCTCCTCGAAGCAAGCCTTGAAGAGAAACATTGACAACATTGAGCTGGCCTATCAAGTTGTCTATAGTTTGTTGCATGGCGGTCACCTTGTCTGCCTCTTGTGCCCTGTAGGCTAAATCCTCGACATGCTCCTTTTGGAGGCCCTCAAATTTACCAAAAATTTCGGCTGCCTCAGTGGCGACCGTTTGCCGATCTTCTTCAAAGTCGCGACTAATGTTTTCTATGTCAATTTTGGCCCGGAGCATTCTGCGGTCCAGGTCGTCCAACCTTCGCACTAGGCTAGTTCTTAGTTCTAGCACCGTATCCACGATGAGTCGTAATACATCAACCGTCTCTTCAAGGGCCGCAATGCGGTCCCTATGATTCACCATGGTAAAAAATGGTGGTAATGTTAGTGCGTTCCCTCGTTCGATGTCGAGCCTAGGATCTGATACCAACTGTCACGCGGTGCCTCCCTAAGATTCCTCGGAAGGACGACGTAAGGCTAAGCAACTAATGTCAGTGCAGTTGTTGTCCGCCAACTGAGGTCCCCTCCATACGCTGGACGGGATTTTCAGTGTCGTATGGGAAAACCAATGTCAAAAAAATTGAGAGAACAATAGTGAGAATTGGAAGAAAGCTTGATTGCATTAACGAAGGCTATTACAAAAAGGCAAAGCGGTGTCGAGGGGGAGAGATACAAGTATAGAGAATTACTTGCTAGAATATTTTGATTGCTTGATCCCCCCTAATAATGCTTAAAAAAATAAACCAAAGGTACATGACTTGACCTAACTAAGCTAGGGAATTATAATGGAAATACATCGAATAAAACTAATCTATATTTACAATGAAAATGACTTAGTTTTCTACAAGGTTGAAACATGTCCGTTGTCAGCAACCTTGTCTTTAGCATCATGATCTGCACGCACAGCGCTGTTGGCAGCTGCCTACGGTTGAGCGCTAGCGAGGGATGTCGGTGAGGCAACAGAGGCACATGCGTGCTTGTCATTTGTGGCAGCCAAGACCACGGGTCCGTCCGTGGCGCTAGGAGTTAGGATGCTTGCCAGGACGTCACGGGGCGCGTTTAAGGGGTCATGGGGAATGGCTGGAAAGTCACCCATGACATTAATAATCGAAATGGGTTTCGGTTTGGATAATTGAGTTAGTGACTTCACGGCCAGTTATGAAATATTGGTGATGTGTTACAGACTCCTGTTGTATTTATTGTAGTTTCTTTTATTTGTCTCATTGATACTTGTTGTATTCTCACCATGTCTACTTTCAACACATTGAATACACAAAAAAACTCTTGGATTTGCCTCGCTTAATATATTTGATGTATTACTCTAGTATTGTTCCTTTGTGCTCGAAAATACACTATGTTAACATGTTAAAGAATACGAAAAGGAAGAAGGATAACAATTATCCAATTCACATCGAGAAAACAAAGAATGAAACGTTCGAGTGACAAATGAAATTTCGCTATGAATCAATGATCACCCAAATGGAATCAAACTTACGATATGAACGAGGCAACCCTGTGATGAAATCCACATTAATACTCTCCCCTTTCCACATCGGGATCTATATGTTCTGCGCTAGCCCACCAGACTTTTGATGTTTTATCTTTAGACGAGATGTCTCAAACATCTCTCATGAAGTTTGTAACATCTTAAATGATGTTTCACACATTTGACAAGATGTCTTGAACATCCTGAAAAAGTTAAAATATCATACAGGATGTTAGGAACATCCTGATAAAAGTTTAAACACTCTTTCCCCGCATCAGAAATTTCTCTCTTTTCCTTTAGGAACATTTGCCCATAGCCCGTTTGGACATATTTTTTTTTCCTTTTTTCCAAAAAAAAATTTAATTTTTTTTTTCGAAATCAGCGTTTGTTCATGAAATTTCTAATTTTCACTTGAAGATGCACTTTGAAAATTTTCGAAAATTTGAAAAACTCCAAAAAGATGTTTTTCAAAATTTTCACTCACAAAACTTCAAAAACAACCCAAACTGAAATTTATCTTTTGATGTATGTATCAGATTATCTTTATATTTTTTAGAATTAACCTCTTCATATTCTCATTATATTATCAAAAACCTTTCAGGCCATCTCCAACAATGCCTTCATTTGCCATAATGCAGTCGATTTTTTGAGAAATTTGACTCTACTGCTGCTGCAAAGATATGAGGAAAGGATGTCCTTTGGCACAATGATATCTTTGTCGAAGACCTGTAGATCACATGTTTGATGCGAAGTGTGCAAACCTATTTCTTAAATGCAAGAGAAAGGCTAAGCAAAACAAACACCCTATCTCCATCCAGTACCATGACACTGCATTTAGACAAAACCAATCACGATTAACTAATATGTATTCCCATCTCAATTATCAATGTATCACTAGTAGCGGAGCCAAGATTCTCACTAAAGGGAGTCAAAAGTTTTAAAAAATTAAATACACAACAAAGTTAAGGGATTCAATACATAGTATATATACGTGATGTTTACCTATCTCAAAGAATATATATGTGGCTCCGCCGCTATATATAGCTTAACCATGATAAATTAATGTGTTTCATGCAAACAGAAATTATTTGAGCACCGAAGTCCGCCTTGTTGTTCGCAGATGATAGGTTATATCGTGCTCGCTCAATTCAATGACCGATTTGGCCAACCTACCCGACAACTCGAGCTTGTCCAGGATACTCCTTAGGGGAAAGGTCGTGACCACCGAGATGGGGTGGCACTGGAAATAAGGTCTAAGCTTTTGTGAAGCTATGACTAAAGCCAAGGCTAGCTTTCCGAGGTGGGGGTACCTCGTTTCAAAGTCGACCAGGGTTCTTGCTAATGTAGTAGATTGGAGATTGCGTACCTTTATTTTCTCGGACCAGGACTGCACTTACTGCAATGCCAGATACGGTGATTTATATTAGGAGGGTCTCGGGGTTATGCCTTAGCAAACAGCAGGGGGGGATAAGTATGCCTTTAGTTCTCTCAGGGCGTCGACACACTCGGAATTCCATTAGAGTCCGTTGTCCTTTTTTAGCACGCCGAAGAATTTGTGGTATCTATTAGAGGATCGTGAGATGAACCTAGATAGGGAGGCTATATAGCCGGTCAGCTTGTACACCTACTTTTTGCTGGTCAAGTTTTCTGGTATTCCCTCTATAGCCTTGATTTGGTCGGTGTTAAACTCGATGCCTCTTAGTGACAACCAGTCATTTACTTTGTGTATAAAATTTGCTTACATATCAGCCAAGTAATTTTCGATATATTAGCTTCATAATTAATTTTTATGAGTCCAATGTAGAGCATCATCATCACAGACTAGGAATTTTTATAAATCAAACGGCAAGCACAGGTGAAATCAAACATAGGATTGGTCCTAAAATAATGGCTTACATATCAGCCAAGTAATTTTGATATATTAGCTTCATAATTAATTTTTATGAGTCCAATGTAGAACATCATCATCTCAGCCAAGCAATTATCGATAAATTAAGTTCATAACAAATTTTTATGAGTCCAATATAGAGCATAATCATCTCATCCAAGAAATGTTTATAAAGTAAATGTCGAGCACCGGTGAATTAAAGTAGAATAGTGGTCCTCTATAGGAAACAACCAGTCATCTACTCTAGATGGACTTCCACAACTGTGTCATTTACTTTGTGTAAAAAATTGTCTTACATCTCAGCCAAGTAATTTTCGACAAATTAGCTTCATCATTAATCTTTATGAATCCAATGTAGATCATCATCATCTCAGCTAAGTAATTATCGATAAATTAAGTTCATAATTAATTTTTATGAGTCCAATGTAGAGCATCATCATTTCAGCAAAGTAATAAATTAACTGCAGAGCACCGATGAAAGCATTGGAGGACTGGGTTCATTGGTCAAATGTGTCGCCCCTGCGTTTTCCAATCCAAATGGCATAACTCTGTAGCAGTACGTCTATTGGTGGGTGCTGAAAGTAGTTTTTTCCTGGCCTTCCTCCTCCATGAGGATCTAGTTGTAACCTGAATAGGTTTCCAAGAAACTTAACAGCTCGTGGCATGTTGTTGCGTCGATGAGCTGATCAACAATCAACATGAATGAAACAAAATACGAATCAAAAGCATACCTGTATGACATCATCTGGTGCAGCGGCGTCAAGAATTCTATATGAAACACATCAACGGGTTGGGCCTCCCTCTCTTAGGTGTCCTCTACTTGCTTGAATACCCCGCTGCCACAAATTTGTCCAGAGTTTGGTACAATCTTTCACCGTGTGGCAGGTATCTCCACACTCAAAACAACCCCTATGTTGACGGGTTCTCTAAGACCCATGACCAGTTATTTACTCTCTACTGGACCAACACAGTTGTTTCATAGGTCAAAAGTGCAAATGAGTAATAAAATGGCTTACATCTTAGCCAAGTAATTATTGATAAATTAAGTTCATAATAAATTTACATGTAGAGGAATCAATTTACAACCTCTTAAATCCAATATAGCTTCTTAGTTGGCCATCATCTCAGCCAAGTAATTACTTATAATTTCTTATAAATGAAGCAACAAATAAGGGAAATCTCCCTCTAAGCAGAACCGAAACAAAATACGAATCAAAAGCATACCTATATGACATCATCCGGTGCAGCGGCCTCAAGCCTACTATATGAAACACATTAACAGGCCGGGCTTCCCTCTCTTGGGCATCCTCTACTCACCTGAATACCTCGTTGGGACACATCTGTCCGGTGTCTGGGACAATCTTTCACCATGTGAATGGTATCACCACACTCAAAGCAACCCCTTTGCTGACATGGCTGTGGGAAATGTGCGGTACGGGTACTCTGATACCTATGACCAGTTATTTACTCTCTGCTGGACCACCATAGTTGTTTCATAGGTCAATAGTGCAAATGAGTAACAAATTGGCTTACATATAATCCAAGTAATTATTGATAAATTAAGTTCATAATTAATTTACATGTAGAGGAATCAAGGGGAAGTACTAGCGGCTTCCCTTTCGACCTCAGGCATTATTTTAGCACTGAAGTCGGCGACGAAGTCGGCAAGTACTTGCAATTTAATTGTTGTTCACGGATGATAGGCTATATCGTAATCGCTCAATTTAATGACCCATTTGGAAAACCTACCCGATAACTCGGGCTTACACAGGATACTCCTTAGGGGAAAGGTCGTGACCACCGAAATGGGGTGGCACTGGAACTAAGGTCTAAGCTTTCATTAAGCTACGACCAAAGCCAAGGCTAGCTTTTTGAGGTGGGGATACCTCGTTTCAAAATCGACCAAGTTCTTGCTAATGTAGTAGATTGGAGATTGCATACCTTTATTTTCTCGGACCAGGATTGTGCTTACTGTAATGCCAGACACACCAAGGTAGATTATGAGGCGCTCTCCGGGTTTTGCCTTAGCAACCAGTAGAGGAAAAGATAAGTATGCCTTTAGTTCTATCAGGGCGTCGACACACTCGAAATTCCATTGGATTTCGTTGTCCTTTTGAGAACGCCGAAGATTTTGTGGCATCTATCAGAGGATCATGAAATGAACCTCTATAGGGCGGCTATATGGCCGGTCAGCTTCTACACCTGCTTTTTGCTTGTCAAGTTTTCTCGTATTCCCTCTATAGCCTAGATTTAGTTGTGGTTAACCTCGATGCCTCTTTGTGACACTAGAAAGCCAAGGAACTTTCCTGAGGTTACGCTGAAGGCGCATTTCTCGGGGTTCAGTTTCGTGCCGTATCGCCTGAGTATGTCGAAGTCTTCTCTCAAATGGTCGATATGATCTTCCTTCCTTTTTGACTTGACCAACATGTCGTCTATTTATACTTACATGGTTTTGCGAGCTTTTCTTTGAATATTTTGCTTACTAGCCTCTGATATGTCTCCCCTAAGTTTATCAATCTGAATGGCATAACTCTGTAGCAGTACGTCTATTGGTGGGTGCTGAAAGTAGTTTTTTTTGTCTTCATCCTCTATGAGGATCTGGTTGTAACCCGAATAGGCATCCATGAAACTTAACAGCTCGTGCCTTGCTGTTTTATGGATGAGCTGATTAATGATCAGCAGATCCGAAACAAAATACGAATCAAAAGCATACATGTATGACATCATCTAGTACAGTGGCCTCAAGCTTACTATATGAAACACATCAACGAGCCAGGCCTCCCCCTATTGGGTTTCCTCTACTTGCTTGACTACCGCGCTTCCACATATTTGTCGGGAGTCTGGGACAATCTTTCACCATGTGGCTAGTATCTCCACATTCAAAACAACCCCTCTGCTGACGGGTACTGTGAGACCCATGACAAGTTATTTACTCTCTATTAGACCACCGCAATTGTTTCATAGGTCAATACTGCAAATGAGTAACAAATCAGCTTACATCTCAGCCAAGTAATTATTGATAAATTAAGTTCATAATTAATTTACATGTAGATGAATCAAGGGGAAGTACTAGCGGCTACCCTTTTGACCTCGGGATTATTTTAGTACTGTAGTCGGCGATGAAATCGGCAAGTACTTGCAATTTTATTGTTGTTCGCAGATGATAGATTATATCATGATTTCTCAATTCAACGACCTATTTGTCCAACCTACCCGACAACTCGGGCTTGTGCAGGATACTCCTTAGTGGAAAGGTCGTGACCACCAAGATGGGGTAGCACTAGAAATAAGGTCTAAGCTTTCGTGAAGCTACGACCAAAGCCAAGTCTAGCTTTTCGAGGTAGGGGTACCTCGTTTCAACGTTGACCAAG
Organism: Nicotiana knightiana; assembly: GCA_005239525.1. NCBI lineage: Eukaryota > Viridiplantae > Streptophyta > Magnoliopsida > Solanales > Solanaceae > Nicotiana > Nicotiana knightiana. The sequence continues at coordinate 129,220 of ML402187.1, read as the reverse complement.
GTCTTGCTAATGTAGTAGATTGGAGATTGCATACCTTTATTTTCTCGGACCAGGACTGCGCTTACTGTAATTCCGGACACGACAATTTATATTAGGAGGCGCTCTCCGGGTTCTGCCTTAGCAAGTAAGAGGCGAAGATAAGTATGACTTTAGTTCTCTCAGGGCTTCAAAACACTCGAGATTCAATTGGAGTCCGTTTTCCTTTTTGATCATGCACAAGAGTTTGTGGAATCTATTAGAGGAACATGATATGAACCTCGATAGGGCAGCTATACGGTCGGTCAGCTTCTGCTCCTACTTTTTGCTGGTCAAGTTTTCTGTTATTCCCTCTATAGCCTTGATTTGGTCGGGGTTAACCTCAATGCCTCTTAGTGACACTAGAAAGCCGAGGAACTTTCCTGAGGTTACACTGAATGCGCATTTCTCGGGGTTCAATTTCGTGCCGTATCACCTGAATATGTCGAAGGATTCTCTAAATTGGTCGATATGGTCATCCTTTCTTTTTGACTTGACGAAAATGTCATCTATATATACTTCCATGGTTTTGATGAGCTGTTCTTTGAACATTTTGGTTACTAGCTTCTAATATGTCGCCCATGTGTTTTTCAATCGGAACGACATAACTCTGTAGCAGTATGTCCATTGGTGGGTGCTGAAAGTAGTTTTTTCCTGGTCTTCCTCCTTCATGAGGATCTGGTTTTAACCCGAAAAGGTGTCCAGGAAACTTAACAGCCCGTGCCCTGCTGTTGCATCGATGATCTTATCAACGATCAGTAGAACCGAAACAAAAAAAATGAATCAAAAGCATACATGTATGACATCATCTGGTGCAGCAGCCTCAATCCTACTATATGAAACACATCAACAGACCGGGCCTCCCCCTCTTGGGTGTCCTTTACTTGCTTGAATATCCCGCTGCCACACATCTGTCGGAGTCTGGGATAATATTTCACCATGTGGCTTGTATCTCCACACTCAAAGCAACCCCTCTGCTGACGGGTACTCTAAGACCCATGACAAGTTAATTACTCTCTGCTAGACCACCACAGTTGTTTTATAGGTCAATTGTGTAAATGAGTAACAAAATGGCTTACATCTTAGCCAAGTAATTATTGATAAATTAAGTTCATAATTGATTTATATGTAGAGGAATCAATTTACAATCTCTTAAATCCAATATAGCTTCTTAGTTGGCCATCATCTCAGCCAAGTACTTACTTATAATTTCTTATAAACGAAGCAACAAATAAGGGAAATCGCCCCTATAAGCAGAAACGAAACAAAATATGAATCAAAAGCATACCTATGGCAGACCAGGAGCCACGTCGATCACCGGTTTTGCGGTTTAGAGTAATTTTGAATTTTTTTGAAGCTAATATTTCCTTTTTGTTAGTCAATTTGTAGTATGAAAAATTGGAAATAAATACTTTTATCCTTTTGCAAACTATTGAAGCTAATTCTTCCTTTTTTTTACTCATTTGTAGTAAGAAAACATGAAAATAAAATGATTTTTAATAATTATTTATCATGCCAAGTGGCAGTTAAATCCATTCAAATATAAATAAAAACAATATTTACTTTGGAATTGTTTGACCAAAAAGTATGGAGCCTTTTGTTAAACTAATTAAATGAAAATGTGATGGGTAAATCCTAGTTAAATATAAAAAGTTTTAGATCTAATTAGTGCTTGAACACGTAACACAGATGATGTTTGAATTAGTTTAGTGCAAGTAGTATTAAATGATGTTGTTATGAATGAGAACATGAGCAATGATGAGTAATAACTATATTAAATGACAATAAATTTAAATAGAGGGAGTAATTCTCCCAAATATTGAATGAGGTGGATGATTCTTCTCTCTAACAACAATGTAAGACAAATGGATACAAGAATATATGAGGTTTTCTCGGATCTGATGTGAGAAAAGATGGAACAAATAGTAAATCGAATCCTTGTGGAAAGGTAATATTTTGTGTTGTCTCTCTAAAGTCAACTTTTCATAAGAGTTCCTATTTGAATGAATATTACATTCCTTTTGTCCTATCTCTTCTGCTATTTATATGGGATACTCCAAAAAAACCCTAGAAAAGTATAGCAGAAGGAATATTCAATGAAATATTCTCTTTGAAAGTTCCAAAGCTACACTAGCCGTTATTCCTTTTCCTACTACTCAACCTCGGCCCTAATAACTTACTTGGTGGCTCAATGTTGTCAACCGCTGGTCGACCTCGACCTAGTCGCCCATGATGAGCCATAGTTCTTGCACTTGGTCCCTCCGCTTATCGAGGTCATCTTTTGGTCGACCTCAATGAGCGGACTTCATCAATCGCAATTCTCGCAAAATTCAGACGAGGAGGTCGAGTAATAGTGATGACTGATGAGATGATGACGTGTCGCTCCGAGAGCTGCGATCAGTGAGGCTAGTTCCGGATGATGTCACAAATGCATACATCATCATTATGCATCTTCCCGATGTGCTGCATCGTTCCTTGTGCCTCTGTCTCGATTCTAGTGCTACCGACGGTTATTAGTGTTTATTCGAGAGCTGTGGTTTCCTATAAATAAGAAGGGGGAGACTCTTTGGAGAATATTTTGCACTCTCTGATTTTTCCAATCCTACACATTGCTCATTCTTCTTCTTCCTGTGTTCATATTTCCTGCAACTTTCGCCACCACCATTGCTTTTACACTTTCGGCTCCATCGTATACATATTAGAAAAAGATGACTAGCGTATCTCCTAACCGGAGATGACCTCAGACCCAATTTCATTGTTAGTGGCCATGCCTTTCGGCTAAGGGGAGGCCATTGTTATGGAGGATGAAAGCTTCCCTACCGGGGAAGAAATCATTCCTCGCAACCCAGGATCCAAGTCAAATTTTTTGAAGTTACCTGCACATGACCCCAATCCCATGAATTCTGAGATGGGAACAAACCATATTGACGCACTCAGGGCCAAATACAACATCCACTCTCACGTTGACATGGTCCTAGATAAGGACGACGTGATCCAGGTACATCGGTACTACAGGGTGGTGCCAAGGAGGTTACTATCAGCAAGGATGGTATTCTGCGACTCCAGGGTCATCTATGTGTTCCTAATGTCGATGGCTTGAGGGAGAAGATTCTAGATGAGGCATGGTGTGCATGTTTCCATCATATCAGATAAAGGCCCTCAGTTTACTTTTTATTTCTAGAGAGCAGTACAAAGTGAGTTGGGGACCCGTGTAGATATCAGCACAACATTTCAACACCAGATCGACGGGGAGTCGGAGCAAACAGTTCAAATCTTGGAGAACATGCTCAGAGCATGTGTGATTAACTTTGGGGGACAGTGGGATCGATTCTTGCCCTTGGCCGAGTTTGCTAACAACAATAGTTATCAGTCTAAAATCGAGATGGATCCATTTAGGCTTTATGTGGTCGGCGATGTCGTTCTCCGATCGGGTGGTTCGATCCTGGCGAGGCTAAGTTATATGGTATTGATTTTTTGAAGGATGCATTGGAAAAGGTAAGGTTGATTCACGAGCGACTTCACACATCACAGTCCAGACAGAAGAGTTATGCAGATCGGAAGGCGCATTATTTATCATTTTTGGTGGGCGAGAAGGTTCTCTTGAAAGTCTCGCCGACGAAGGGGGTTATGAGATTCAGGAATAAGGGAAAATTGAACCCAAGGTTTATAGGCCCATTTGAGGTGTTGAGGCGAGTTGGGGAGGTTTCTTATGAGCTTGCTTTCCCTCCCAGTCTATCGGGAGTTCATCCAATTTTCCACGTATTTATGCTCCGGAGTTATCATGCCGACATGTCACATGTGTTAGACTTCAGCACGATTCAGTTAGATGAGAGCCTGGTTTATGAGGAGGAGCCAGTTGCCATTGTTGATAGGGAGGTTCGCCAGTTGACGTCCAATAGAATTTTCGTGGTAACAGTTTGGTGGAGGGGCCAACCAGTCGAGGAGGCGACTTGGGAGTCTGAGGAGGACATGCGGAGCAGATATCCACATTTATTCAGTCCTCCAAGTATGATTCTAGGCCCGTTCGAGGACGAACATTTGTGTAAGAGGTGGAGAATGTAACGACCAGACCGGTCATTTTGCTTTTTAGAACCCCGTTCTCCTAAATAAGACTCCCCATATGTGCTTTTACAGTTTTATGACTTACGGGGAAGGTTAGTTCGGGATTTGGAAGGGTTCGGGTTGAAATCGGAACACTTGGTTCCTTAAGGTTGGCTAAAAAGGCTAAGTTTGACTTCGGTCAACATTTTGAGTAAACGACCTCAGAATCAGGATTTGACGGTTCCAATAGGTACGTATGATGATTTTGGACTGAGGCGTATGTTTGGATTGGGTTTTGGATGACCCGTGAGCGTTTCGACGCCTAATAGTGAAAGTTGGTTCTTTGAAGGTTTTGAAGTTCTTTAAATATGGTTTGGAGTAGGATTTGGTTATATCAAGGTTCGAATGAGATTCCAAGATTGAGCATAGTTCCGTAATGTCATTTAAGACTTGCACGCAAAATTTGGTGTCATTCCGAGTAGTCTATGCACGTTTTGGCGCATTAGGAGTAAATTGAAGAACTTAAAGTTCATATTTTTTATTCAATTGATTTGGGGTGTGATTCTTAGTTTTGATGTTGTTTTGGGCATTCCGATAGTTCAAGTGAGTCCTGTTATGATTCTAAACTTGTTGCTATGTTTGGGTGGGCCCCCCGTTAATCGGACGAGGCTCGGACCAATTTGGGATTTAGGAGCAACAACTAAAGCTCCCAGCTGCTAGTGTAATCCCACCTGCGCTTGGCCAGCAGCAGGTACGAGCTCGCAGGTGCGAGCCCTTGACCGCAGAAGTGGCCCAACATGGGCTGCCCAGTCATCGCTGAAGTGGAAGAAATATCGCACCTACAAAGGTGCAGGTGCAAAGACTGGCATCGTAGGAGCGAAAAGTGTCGCAGGTGCACTCTTATTGCCGTTGATGTGTGTCCGCAGGTGCGATCGCTTGAGCGCAGAAGCGAGAGGAGTCAGCCAGGACTTGGTCCGCACCTGCGCGATTTGGTCCGCAGAAGTGGAATCGAAGGTGCGACAATGGTATCGCAGGTGCGAAAATCACAGAGGGCAGACCACTTCATTTAATACGGGACTTAGGCATTTTTGCTCATTTCTTACACTTCTTGGGGGCCATTTTGGAGCTGGTTAGAGATGGATTTTCATCAACTAATTGAGGTAAGTAATTCCTATGAAATGTGAGTTAAATGCATAGTTTATGGGTAGATTATAACATGTAAATTAGTGGAGATCATGAGTTCAAGTGAAAACCTAGATTTTTAATAAAATGGGATTTAACCATGAAATTGGTTATGGAATTTAGTAAAAATCATATATTTGAGTTCATGAGGTTATGGGTAACAACTTTCTTCAAAAAAATTCAGAATCCAGACACGTGGGTCCGGGAATGAATTTTAGAGATTTTTCAAATAGGCTTGAGAAATCACTTTGATAGTTAGGATATGAACTTTTGAACATGTATTGATTATTTCATATAGTATTTGACTAGTTTCGAGTCGTATGACACCGAATTGAGGGTGTGAGCACAATCTTGGACCGGAAAGTAGGCTTTGAGATGAGGTAAGTCTCTTTTCTAACCTTTTAAGAGGGAATTAACCCCATAGGTGAATTGATTAATATGTGCTCCTATTTGTGGGGCTACGTACGCACAGGTGATGAGAGTCTGTACGTAGCTACTAATTATGCTATTGTCCGGGTAGTCTAGGACCCATATCATGCTATACTTGCTATGTTTGCCCCTACTTGATAACTTAATTTCTTAATTCATATTGAAATTTGATAAAAGAATTGTAAAAGGTTAATTTCACTTACTTGAAGTTGTGAATGGAGCACTTGACTGTTATTGCGAATTTGTGTTTCTTTAAAGTATTTTCTTTTGTGGAGCGGGTCGTACGCCTCGATAGCAGATAGATGCATCTATGGTTCATGTTGTCCGACCCTCAACAGTACACATTTTAAATATTCTTATGTTGGATCGGGTCGTACGACCTCGGCATAATTTGCTCATGATAAATCTTAGAACCATTTATAATCAATATTGTTCATTGGCTTGAGATATAAATTGTTAAATGATGACTATAAATTCGGGACTTAATGTTTGTGAAGGAACTATTTACTATTTCCTGTTATTGAGTTTTAGTATTATTTATGTAATCCATACTTAATTATAATTTTGACAAATTATTGTTAGCCCATAGTAAGTGTCAAAGTCCACCCCTCGTTACTACTTCTTCGATGTTAGACTGGATACATACATGGTACATGTTTTTTATGTACTCACGTTACACTTATACACTTAATGTGCAGGATCTGAGGCAGGTGAATCTGGGTATCAGTCTGGCGCGCAAGCTTGATCCTTGTTACGAGACTACACGGTGAGCTACCTTCCGAGCCGTTATGCAGCAGCCAGAGTCTCTCTTTTGTTACTGTTATGTCTATTTCATTTCAGACAGTAGAATAGTATTCTTTTATATATTCTACTAGTAGCCCATACTCTTGTGACACCAGGTTTTGGCATATACTAGTAGACTTGTGGTTTTGGTTCATTCTATGGTTATGATTGCACTCAGTGGCTTTCATCTTATTTGTTTTAAATTTGTATTCCTTAAATATTTTAAATTTAGGAAAGTTTAATTACTTGAAAATTTATTAAAAAGAGAAATCACGTGGTTAGTTCACTGTTGGCTTGCCTAGCGGCGGCGCTGTGCGCCCTCACGACCTATAATAAAATTGGGTCGTGACATTACTGGAGATACTAATATTGTAATTGACATATTGTAAGACCATATACAACACATCAAAATTTATTTACTCATTTCCTAGAAGTATCTAAAAAGAATAATAATTATTATAAATGCCTCACCATGATTAAGTCATGCCTTATAGCTATAGATCTGTATAGATAAAGTTTTAGAATTTCGAAATAATTGTTTGATAATCCATGTTCCTCTGAAGTGAGATTATGTGAATTCCTGTTGGGAAGAAAACACAGAAGAACCTAATGGGTCTTGCAAGTTGTTCGAGTATTGTTAAAAAAAACATACTCATTATACCAAGATGCACTCATTAACATATACTGTCTTCATGTGTAACGATTCGACCGGTCGTTTCGAGCATTTGCACTTTGCTCGATAGTTTGAGGCATGTGTAGCTTCGTATGATGTATATGACTTATGTGAATCGCCAGTTTTGGTTTTCAGATTATTCGAATCGATTTGGAAGAATGAATTTCATTGTTGAAACTTTAAGTAAGAAGAGTTGATCAAGTTTGACTTTTTTTTTAACCCGAAACAATGTTTTGATGGTTCTGTTAGGTCTGGATGGTGATTTTGGACATGGGAGTATGCACAGATTTGCATTTGGATGTTCCTTGAAGGATTCAGTAGTAATTGAAAAAGGTTGGAAACAATACTAGAAAATCATAAATTTCTGACTGAAATTTCTCAACGGAAAAAAACTGTTGGAAATTTCTGACGGAATCAGTCAGAACTTTCAAAAAAATATCAATTTTATTTTTTTAAAATATATTCAATCATATTTTCGAACAAATCGGTCGTAATTTTTGGCGCAAAACCTCGGGAAGTTATTTCCAACCGAATTCATCGGTATTAAATTTTTAAAATTCTGACTGTTTTACTCGTTTGATTTCAATAGCGACAAAACCGGTCGGTATTTTAAAAAAAATAAATAATTAATAATATTTCCGATCGAATCGGTCGGAATTCTTATTTTAAACCCTACCCAACCACTGTTCCCCAAAAACAGAACCCATTTTTTTTTCTTTCTTCCTCCTTCTTCTCTCATCCTCCTCTCTCCCTCTTGTCCTTCTTCACCATCCTCCTCCTTCTAGGTAATGTATATTCGCTCTCTCTCTCTCTCATTTTCTTCTCCCTTCTCCCTCTCCATCCTCCTCCCTTTTCCCCTTAATTTTTTAAACTTTTTTTCCGTTTTTCAACAGTGATTCTGTGGTGGTAGCATCATCTTTATTCTCCAGCATTTTTTCCGGCGAGGTAAGGACTTCGTTAACATATATCTTGTTTGCATTGTTAAATTTATAGTAATTTTAGTTGTTGTAGGCTTATTGGATTTTCTATATATGAACATCCTAGATAGTTTTCACGACCCCAAATCCACCTGGTCGTGATGGAACCTAACCAAAACCGTCAAGTAAGCCAATTAACAACTATCCAACTTAATGAGATTTATTAAGAAAAGAAATGATAATAAAACTGCTTTTATACAAGAATTTTCCAAGCACCGGTAATAAAAATCATGAGCTTCTAAGATTAGAATTTACAAAGATGGTATGAAATAAATACATCATCTGTTCGAAATGTACATAAACAGATTTTTATAAATCTAAGGATACCATGAACAAGAGGTAGCTACAGTCGGAATGCAGATACATCTTCAAATCCAGCTCACATCAATCACAGCAACATCAACATCCAATATCTGCACGCAAGGTGTAGAAGTGTAGTATGAGTACAACCGAACCCACGTACTCAATAAGTAACAAACCTAAACTTAGGTTAAAAAGTAGTGATGAGCTGGAACGAAGGTCGAGGTCCAACACCAATATCCAACAACAGTTCATAACAACATAATGAAAGTAATAAAAGAAGTAGCTCAGAGATAAAATGCTATATCATTCACAGTTCCAGAAAAATAGTCATGTTTTTCAAATATATCAGTGAAAACCCAAATCCTTTACCGAAATCACCAATTTATGAGTAAGTTTGAATATTGTGATTTTCCCAAAAAATTTCAACAAGTAAATGTTTCATTTTTAAATGGCATGAGAAAAATACATCTCCATTCCTACATGTCAATATGTAGGAGAAGTCACAAAGGAAAGCAATATCGTATAGCATGAGGAAAAATGCATCTCTATACCTGGATTTCAAGTGTGCATGTCAATGTGATACAACTCAATAATAAAACCATATGCATACTCTCAAAGTATCATTTCACTCAGTCCTCACAGTCACACAATCCTCCCAATCGCTCGTCACTCGGAATCAGCACTCGACAATCACACTCAATAGGTACATGCGCTCACTGGGGTGTGTGCAGACTCCGGAGGGGCTCCTTCAGACCAATTGCTATAACAAGCCAATCATGGCATAAATCAATAAAACATGTTGCGGCGCGTAGCTCGATCCCATAAATATCCTTACCATTAGGCCCTCGGCCTCACTCAGTCATCAATCTCTCCAGTCTCTAAGTCTCACAATGTAACAACCCGACCGGTCGTTTTGAGCTCTAGCGCGTTGTTCAGTGGGCTGAGGTAGTGAGCAGCTTCGTTTCAGGCATTATGAACCATGTGTGTGGTCGGAATTGAATTTCGGGAAGTTTAGAGTTGATTTGGAAAGAAAATTCTCAATTCGGAAGCCTTTAGGTGGAAGAATCAACTAAGATTGGAATTTTGAGTAAACGACCTCCGAATCAAGATTTGAAGGTTCCTACAGGTTTGTATGATGATTTCGGACTAGGGCGTATGTCCGGATCGGGTTTTGGATAACCCGGGAGCGTTTCGGCGTATATTATGGAAGATAGCATTTTAGAAGAATTTCATAAATTTGGGCTGTAAGGCATTTCAGTGTGATTGGTGTTCGTTTAGGATTCCAAGCCTGGGAATAGCTTTGTATGGTGATTTTGGAGTTGGGAGCGCGATCAGAAGTGAATTTGGATGTCAGTAGGTCATTTTGAAGTCATTTGGCTAAAGATAGAAATTTGAAGGTTTTCAAGAAATCCGATCGGAAGTGAAAATTTTGATATCGGGGTGAGAATGCGATTCTGAAAGTTGGAGCAAGTCCGTAATGTCGAATATGAATTGTGTGCAAAATTTGGGGTCAATCAGACGCGATTTGATAGGTTTCGGCATCAGATGTAGAAGTTGGAAATTTCTATGTTCATAAAGTTGGGATTTGGGTGCGATTCGTGGTTTCGATGTTGTTTGATGTGACTTGAGGCCTCAAGCAAGTCCGCATTATGTTTTGGAATAAGTTTGTATAATTGGACGGGGTCCCGGGGGCCTCGGGTGGATTCCGAGTGGTTAACTGATCAAGTTTGAGAAGTTGAAGAAGGCTGAGGTTGCTGTCATCAGGTGTGACCGCACCTGCGAGGCTTGGGCTGCAGGTGCGGCTATGGCGCCGCAGGTGCGAAGAGGTGGTGGTCTGTCTTGGAGCACAGATGCGATGATATTTCCACACCTACGAAGTCGCAGATGCAGGTTATGGGGCGCAGGTGCGAAGTTGGCTTGAGATGAGGAAGTTGCAGATGCGAGTGTTGAATCGCAAATGCGAAAAATGGCCAGGGCGGAATGCTTTAAAATCGAGATTTGTTGGCCATTTATTCATTTTTCATCTTGGCATGGGCCATTTGGGAGGCTTCAAGAGAGTATTTCTTCATGCAATGATAGGTAAGTAATTCCTTCATGTTCTTAAGATTAATACAAGTTATATGCATGGATTAAACATGAAAGATTGTGGAAAAATAGGAAAATTTTGAAGAAAACCTAGAAATGGTAATTTGGATTTTTTGCCACAAATTTGAGCATGGAATTTAGTGTAAATCGTATATTTGAACTAGTAAAGCTATGGGTAGAATTTATCTTCGAGAAATTTCGGATTTCGGGCATGTGGGCCCGAGGGCATTCTGGTCAATTCACCGAGCGGGGTTGGGAAATTATATAATTTGGAATTTTTGCAAATATTAGAGTATATTTTCATTGGTTGCCGTTATTTGGATAGTTTTGAGGCGTTGTGCGTCCGTTGGAGTCGTCAGAAGGGCTTGGAAGTCGGTTATGGAATTTCGGAGCGAGGTAAGTCTCCTTTCTAACTTTGTGGGGGAATTGTCCCCCTAGTTGAATTAATTAAGTATGCTACAAATGCACGAGGTGACGGGAGTCCGTGTGTAGCTACTATTATGCCATGTACGGGTAGTCTAGGACCCACTAGCATGCTTTACGTGTTGTACCTATGATCCTGCCTGTAATATTAAACTGCTAATATAAACTAAATCGTAATTGAATATCTAAAGAAGAATAGAGTTCATTTTCATAATCATCTAGAAAGAGAATTGATTCCTCCGTTGATAATTGTATGCCTGATAGGGTTATATTATGGAATATCGTTAAACTTGGCAAATGAGTTTCAAAAAAAAGATTTAAATGTTATTTCTCGTATTCCTTTAAGAAGAATTTTACCACTTTCCTGAGGAAACTGCTTTCTTGATAAAAATGTGGAATTATTATGTGAATATGTGTACATATGAGCACCTGAGTCGGAGGTATGATTCGCGAGCAGGCTAGCCTTATTATTTTTATGTATAACCGCGTCGCATGATCGATTCGCGAGTGGGGCAGTTAAATGCATCTATGGTTCGAGCCGTTCGACCCTCGGCAGTGCATAATTTATTATTGTTGGTCCGCGCCATTCGACTCTCGGCATTGCTTGCGCATAATATTTACTGCGTATTTGCTGTGATTTTTGCCTGATTACTGGCATGGAATTCTAAGTTGTCAACTGAAATGACAGAGATATAAAGTTATTAAGATTTTTGGAAGAAGTTGTTCCTTCCGGCTGATTAATTGTTATTTGACTAAATCACCCATGTTGATTAATTGTTATTAATATGGCGAAGATTTAAAGTGTTAAATGTGGAAAGAGTTGATATTATTTATTCCTGAACTTAATAAATTTCCTTTGATAATCATGCTTAGTGTCACACTTGAATACACTAAATTGACCTTTAGCAAGTGTCTAATTAACCTCTCGTCACTACCTCTCTGAGGTTAGGCGGGCGACATACTGAGTACATGTTGTTTTCGTACTCATGCTACACTTTCTGTGCATTTTTATTGCACAGGTACTTTCATAGCGGTGTGGAGGATATGGAGACTTAGGCGAGCTGCATCATCTGGAGGCGATCCGCAGCTGACAGAGTCTCCCTCATACTGTATTATGTTATTTTAATTTCCTTGTCCACTTGTATTTCGGACAAGCTTTGTAGAGATTGTAAAATTCTTAGAAATTTCTCATGTACTTGTGACACCGGGTTCTGGGATGTGTTGAGATATATTTGCTAAAATAGAATATTCAAACCATTATTTTACTTAACGTATTTTACTCAGTTAATACGTAATAAAGTGAAAGGAAATGATTTTTCATAAATGTTAAAACAGGAAATTATTTCAATTAATTAATGATTGGCTTGCCTGACAATGATATCTGGCGCCATCACGACCTTATGTATTTTGGGTCGTGACAACATGGTATCAGAGCGCTAGGTTTCCGTAGGTCTTACGAGTCATGAGCAAGTCTAGTATAGTCTTGCGGATCTGTACGGAGACGTCTGTACTTATATTAGAGAGGCTACAGGGCTGTTAGGAGTACTCCTTTTCTTGATTCCTCATCGTGCGATTTGATTCCTTTGAGGCTTATGCCTATATTTATTCCTACTCAATCTTATGCGTCGCGAAGCGCTTGCTATGGATCAAGAATTGAGGAATTGAACTGGTGCTATGGGTGCGGTGCGGGATGTTTCTCCCTGCAAAATTGATTGAGGCTATTGTCGTTGCCCTGCAGAAGAATAATATGTTGTTTCAGCTCCGTAGCTTTGCTTTTGGGAGCCTTAAGGCTATGCTCAGGTAGTGATGATGCTTGCAATTGGTTGTCGCGCGATGTCGATATGATGATGGAATGCTTCCCCGAATGTTGGGGGTGATGAATGGTTGGAAGGGAGGTCTTTTCAAAGTGTGATTTTGATATTTTTCAGTATTTAGATTTCGGTGGAAGGAAGGCAGTTGATCTATAGATGGCTAGGTTTTGGATTGATAAAAGAGTAGGACTTGGTTTTCAAGTAAGGTGGAGTATTCACCTGTGACGTGTTATCGTCGTCCTTGATCGAACGGAATGTGTTAAGTTTGTCGGTGCTATGGTTTCTTCGGTTACATGGGGTCATAGTATTGTGAAGGAGTATTGAAGAAGTGGCTGTCAGGGACCGTGAGGTGCGGTGGTTCAGTACATGATAGGTGTTGATAATGAAGGCAGCTAGAGAAAGGTGGTCTTCAGAGAGTTTGAAGTCGTGGTGATCTACTGGTTTGAGAGCTATAGAGAATGATCTTGAAGTGAGGCTAGGCGGTAGTTCCATCTCTAGGAGGCTAGGTGTAAGAAGCGGAAGTCGAACAGTCGCAAAGTGGGGGAGCGGCAGCATAGCTTGGAATTTGAGGGTATTGTCGTGCATTTTAATGGATGTCCATGAGGAGTGGATGGACTAGTAAAGTTGGTAAATGAAGCAGGGCGTAGGATGGGGTATTGAAGTCGTAGAGAGCGTGCATTTCACAGGTGATTTCCACAGGTGGGTTATCTCCTGTGAATAGGATAGCGGTGGCATGGTTGGCAGGTCTCTGTGAGGGGTTCTAGAGGCTATTCGGTAGGAGGCAGAATGTGTGAATGATGCTAGAGAATTTGAGTATTTAGGGAGTGTTAGCAAGAGAATTTGGAAGGATTGGACGGATTGGTTGAGCAAGATCGTGTTATCAAAGGAGAAAGGATCTCGGCAGGGTCTAGAGTGGTGCAAGGAGTAGCTTTGGACTAAGTGGGGGAGACCCACCATTTGTAGTTGGGTTGCAGGATTGTGTTATCATATGGTTGCAGATTGTCGGCATGTTGGCAAGTTATTACAGATAAGGGAAAGGAGTAAAATGGTGATTGTGCATGGGATTTGATGAATGTGTACAAAAGTTGGCCCTGTCGGACCAGAGTTAGGCTTTGGAAGATTCAGAATTTATGCTTAAGGCATAGGCAAGTTGTAAGGATAGTGACTCAGTCACGTGTTTCGTTGAAAGGGGGGTGTTCATGTTCTAGGAGAGTCTTGGAGTTGATTGTATTCGGGACCAGTCAGAGTGGGTGACTCTCAATAGTGGTCCTGGTGAATTCAAAAGTTAGGAATGCGACGCTTAAGGGTTTCAGGCAGCAGTATGATCGAGAGTCGAGCTTTTGCAGAGTAATTTCTGAGAAAAAGGAAGATGGTTGGAATGTTCTATGATATGTTTCAGCGTGCAGGATAGTATTGGAGGAGTGAGAGAAATAAACTCCGGATTGTAGAAAGATTATCAAAAGGGTATGAGACGGGTCGCGGGATTTAGGCAGCATGGTCTCGTGAAGCCAGGTCACTCGGGATGAGTGAGGGTTGAGTTTGCTATGAGTTTAAGGGAGTTGCTATTAATCCTGAAGCAATTGAAGATGATTAAAAGAAGATAGATTGATTAGCCATGGTTGAAATGGCACATTTACGGTAGTAATCAGTTCCGTTGATGTATTAAGTTATGCATGTGGTTTGTGCCGGTGTGTGCGGGGCTTGTCGGCCGTCATAATAGATTTCATGTTGGAACATTTGAGTTCTATGGCCAGTCAGGTGTAGGCGGAACCCGGAAGATTTATGGTGGTATAGACTACTACTTAAGGACTTGCATGTTGGGTGGCTGTGATAATTCACTCGTGTGTTGAGATGGTACTCTTGAATTGAGTTAAGTAAAAGGTTTCTATATGATGAGGTGTTCACCCTATTGGTGGTTCAGAAGTTATGACGGAATTCTTGCGCTACCTTATATTGGCAGGTTAGGTGCGGTAAGCAGTATGTAACTGGGAGTGAGAATCGAGATTGCGATTCGGTGTTGACAAGGACGTCATGAGCTCAGATGAGCAAGAAAAAGTGGTTTGAAAATTCAGAGCAAGCTAGTGTTATCTTCAGTGTCACCTGAGATCGATATTAGGTGAAAGAGGCTTTGTACCCTGGTCATGGGTTCTTGATGTGTTTTGCAGTATTAGTGTGGTCGGTGATGCGGATGCACAGACTTGTTGCCTTGTGTGGAAGGTCGTGGAAGCATGACCGCGAAAAGGTTGTATAAATGTGACATGTAGTCACTTGATGGATTGAAGATTTGGACTGAGTATAAAGGAGTGCAATATTGTTTATTTGAGAATTTATGCCTGAAAGGCGTTCAGTTCATTTGGTTGTGGATTATGGGATGTTTGTCCCGGCTATGATGGTTGTTCTCGCGTATTATGAGAGAAAGTGGGTTAATGTGGACCCAGGTAAAGCTATTAGCTTAGATTGGTGCGAGCATGGTAGACTCGATGTTTGTGGATAGATTTAAATATGATTATGGGCTCCGTATGAGCCAGGCATGTTCATTTCAGAAGAACACTTTTTCATGGAACGGTATTAGAATAGCAGAGGTTGTTCCATCTTCATCAAATTCATGTGATATTATGATTGTGCCTTGTGAGTCGTGAAACGGCTTGATAATTTCCTATGTGTGGAAGTCCTGCATAGTGGGGATGTTATGTGAGAAGGATAGCTCTTGAGATCCAGATTGTGTGTATATATATCACACCTCAGTTTTGCTTGAGTTTTGTAGCATACGGTTTTATCAGTCTCCCCAAGATGGTATTATGCACTTAGTGTGCTTATGATCTATATTCAGTAACTTGTAATAGTGAGCAAATCATCTCCGTATATATATCTTCTTAGGTAAATTTTATGTGTGGATCGAGTAGCACGTTGCCACGGGTATGTTATTCAGATCGGTTTGCACACCGCAACAGTGTGATGATGAGTAAGGTTCCTATATTTATTCTTTCTTATGTTCTACTTCCTATTTTCTAAGAAAAGTTCATATGAGTTGCGTGAGTTGAATAGTCCCTTCCTGAGTCATTTCTTATTATCATGTTCGAATTATGGCCTATTGGCGCAATGTGGTATTATGTGAGGCTGTTGGTCATGTTTGGGGTGATTTTGAAGAAATCCGACCGGAAGTGGAGATTTTGATATCGGAGTCGGAATGCATTTTCGGAAGTTGGAGCAGGTCTGTAATGTCAGATATGACTTGTGAGCAAAATTTGAGGTCAATTAGACGTGATTTGATAGGTTTCAGCATATGATGTAGAAGTTGGAAATTTCTAAGTTCATAAAGTTGGAATTTGGGTGCGATTCGTGGTTTCGATGTTGTTTGATGTGATTTGAGGCCTCGAGAAAGTCCGCATTATGTTTTGGAACATGTTGGTATAATTGGACAGGGTCTCGGGGGCCTCAGGTGGATTCCTGTTGGTTAACGAATCAAGTTTGAGAATTTGAAGAAGGCTGAGGTTGCTGTTATCTGGTGTGACCGCACCTGAGAGGCTTGGGCCGCAGGTGCAACTATGGCGCCGCATGTGCGAAGAGGTGGTGGTCTGGCTTGGAGCGCAGGTGCGATGATATTTCCGCACCTGCGAAGTCGCAAATACGGGTTATGGGGCGCAGGTGCGAAGTTGGCTTAAGCTGAGGAAAGACGCAGGTGCGGAGGTTTGGTCGCACCTGCGGAATTGCAGGTGCGAGTGTTGGATCGCAGGTGCGAAAAATGGCCTGGGCAGAATTTTTTAAAACCGAGATTTGTTGGCCATTTCTTCATTTTTCATCTTGGCTTGGGCGATTTGGGAGGCTTCAAGAGAGAATTTCTTCATGCAATGATAGGTAAGTAATTCCTTCATGTTTTTAAGAATAATACAAGTTATATGGAAAAATTGGGAAATTTTGAAGAAAACCTAGAAATGGTAATTTTGATTTTTAGCCACGAATCTGAGCATGGAATTTAGTTTAAATCCTATATTTGAACTAGTAAAGCTATGGGTAGAATTTATCTTCGAGAAATTTCAGATTCCGGGCACATGGGCCCGAGTGCATTTTGGTCAATTCATCGAGCGGGGTTGAGAAATTATATAATTTGGAATTGTTGCAAATATTAGAGTATATTTTCATTGGTTGCCGTTATTTGGATAGTTTGGGGCGTTATGCATCCGTTGGAGTCGTCAGAAGGTCTTGGAAGCCGGTTATGGAATTTCGGAGCGAGGTAAGTCTCCTTTCTAACTTTGTGAGGGGGAATTGTCCCCCTAGGTGAATTAATTAAGTATGTGCTATTATCTTTGGGGGCTACGTACGCACGAGGTGACGAGAGTCTGTGCGTAGCTACTATTATGCCATGTCCGGGTAGCCTAAGACCCACTAGCATGCCTTACGTGTTGTACCTGTGATCCTGCCTGTAATATTAAATTGCTAATATAATCGAAATCGTAATTGAATATCTAAAGAAGACTAGAGTTCATTTTCTTAATCATCTAGAAAGAGAATTGATTCCTCCGTGGATAATTGTATACCTGATAGGGTTATATTATGGAATATCATTCAACTTGGCAAATGAGTTTCAAAACAAAGATTTAAATGGTATTTCTCGTATTCCTTCAAGAAGAATTTTACCACTTTCCTGAGGAAACTGCTTTCTTGATAAAAATGTGGAATTATTATGTGTATATGTGTACATATGAGCACCTGAGTCGTAGGTATGATTCACGAGCAGGCTAGCCTTATTATTTTTATGTATAACCGCGTCGCATGATCGATTCGCGAGCGAGGCAGATAGATGCATCTATGGTTCGAGCCGTTTGACCCTCGACATTGCACAATTTATTATTGTTGGTACGTGTCGTTCGACCCTCGGCATTGCTTGCGCATGATATTTGCTGCGTATTTGCTGTGATTTTTGCCTGATTACTGGCCTGAAATTTTAAGTTGTCAACTGAAATGACAGAGATTTAAAGTTATTAAAGATTTTTGGAAGAAGTTGTTCCTTCCGGCTGATTAATTGTTATTTGACTAAATCACCCATGCTGATCAATTGTTATTAATATGACGAAGATTTAAAGTGTTAAATCTGAAAAGAGTTGATATTATTTATTCCTGAACTTAATAAATTTACTTTGATAATCATGCTTAGTGTCACACTTGAATACACTAAATTGACCTTTAGCAAGTGTCTAATTTGACCTCTCGTCACTACCTCTCTGAGGTTAGGCGGGCGACTTACTGAGTACATGTTGTTTTCGTACTCATACTGCATTTGCTGTGCATTTTTATTGCACAGGTACTTTCATAGCGGTGTGGAGGATTTGGAGACTTAGGCGAGCTACATCATCCGGAGGCGATCCGCAGCTGACACAGTCTCCCTCATACTGTATTACATTATTTTAATTTCCTTGTCCACTTGTATTTCGGACAAGCTTTTTAGAGATTGTAAAATTCTTAGAAATTGCTCATGTAGTTGTGACACCGGGTTCTGGGATGTGTTGGGATATATTTGCTAAAATGTAATATTCAAACCATTGTTTTACTTAATGGATTTTATTCAATTAATACGTAATAAATTGAAAGGAAATGATTTTTCATAAATGTTAAAACAGAAAATTATTTCAATTAATTAATGATTGGCTTGCCTGACAATGATGTCCGGTGCTATCACGACCTTATGGATTTTGGGTCGTGACACACAATGTCATGAAAATCAACTCAAAAATGATGATATGATGTATCAATAAATGGTGACAGAGACTAAGATATAATATGCAAATGAATGTTTGTCACGCCTCCTTTTTCCTCTCCTGTCGAATTAGTCAAGGTTTTTAACGTTATTGGAACAACTCATTTCCTTTTGGGAAAAGGGATGCGAAGGACTTGAAGAGTCGACACCTAACAAATTAAGGTGTGTTAGGTCACCTATTAAGGGTTATAATAACACTAATTGAATAACCATAGATTGGGTAAGGGCTTGAAATTACTCCAAGGAGAAGGTGTTGGCACCCCTCAAAGTCCACAATTGTGGTTCCCGGCCAAACAAACTTTGTGAATTTTAGCAAGTGGCAAATAAGCAGTCAAGTTTACACATGGAAACAAGTAATGGTTGTGAAAATATTTGCAGTCTAAGAAAAATCATGAGTTCTGTGGATGGGGAAGGTCGGTTCGTATCCCCGCTGGCTTTGCTTGACTCGTTCTTCTTGGTCTGATGATCCTGTTCAAGTTATCGGGGTAGATTTTGCTAAACAGAGCTATTTTTTGAAAGTAAGCATGCATGATTTTTCAAAGACATAGTATGAAACATATTTTAAGAATTTTAGATGAATCGATGACCGTGACACGGTGCAAGACATTGCAAGCTCTCATGCTACGGAATTTTGAGGGTCCTCATCAAAATTCTTCCCTAGTTAGATGGGTTGACGTTTATGACTGTTGCGCATGCTGCGGTCGGCTGAACTTGCTTCGGAATTTTGAGGGTCCTCCTCAAAATTCTGCCGCAGTTTCTAATTGTGG